>VXAC01005934.1:158659-194320 GCA_013399225.1 Rhipidura dahli
AAAAAAAAAAAGGAAAATAAAAGAAAAAGGAAAAACAAGAAAAAGTTAATTTTGCTATTTTCTTGCAAAATCCCAAATACACGGAACATAGGTGACTTCAGAATACACATAGAAATAACGTGAATAGGAGGCTTTTTAGCTCCCGATCTTATTTTACACTGTTATGAGGAATTTACAAACGATAGCAGTTATTCTTTCCATTTATCCCGGTTTTTGTGCATTCTTAGGAGCTTATCTAAATCTGTGTTCATAGAGAGACAGTCTATACTTGTCAAAAAAAAAAAAAAAAAAAAGTCTTAAGAATATATAAAATTGCAGCCTGTTCCCAGAGCTCCAAAAGAAGTAAGCACGTAAATTGCCCACATCCGCGCTCCCATTTCCCGCAAGTCGAGGCAGGCGCAGCATCACGCTGGGCAGACTGCCTCTGCCTCTGCCCTGCCTTCGCCTACGCCGTCCACGCCGGCAACACCGCAATCCCACGCAAGAGTCAGGATAGCAAACTCTGGAGGGGAATACAGTTTATCACACACGGACAATGCTAGCAAGAGCATCCTCGGGGTTATTTGTTGATGTTGTCTCTTTCTTCAGCTGCACAAAAACCATGAGTGGAAGTTCGAAAGCTGAAACATTAAAATAAGTACATTACAAAGCAAAATTCAAGCCCGGTCCCACGGGGACAGATGCAGCACATCTTCGTACTTTCTTGATATCGTCTGCAGGTATCTATGGACGGGAAAATGGAACAGTTGTTAAACCAAACAATACTAAGTTTTAAAGTGTCTTTAAATTGTTTTAAATGTACGAAACACCTCTTTAAGAACCCTGGAGTCCCATCATATAACAGGTTGCTATTTATATGCTGTAGTGTGTGGGTGTGTGGCGTGTGGTTTCTTTTCTTCTTTTCCCCAAGGGTAAAATTTTGACGACTGTTTCTCACGACAATCTTTTGGGTGGTTTCTGTGGAGAAAAATTAACATCTTACCGACGTTATTTCCTAGCCCAAATGCCCGCTGCAACCTCACAGGCGTAGCATGAGCAAACTCGATCCCTAACCGGTCCCCCATCTCCAAAGTTACACGGCGAAATCCCAATTCTTTTCTTCCTCACTTTCACTTCCTTTGATTAGACAAGTTTTGACAACCTGAAGAGCCCTGATAGAGACCCTGCTCTGACTGCCGGGAGTCAGAGAAGTCTACCCAAATATTCTATTATGCTGCCGTACTGTGTTCTCTGCTGCTGGATCAATTTATTTTATTGGTAGTCGGTGCAATGTTCGTGGTTGTGATTATAACGGTAACAATCATCGGTGTCTTGATTAATGCCATAATTCGTTCCGAAAAACGACTAGAAATCATAAGCATAGGTATGAAAACACTGACAGCAAATAATGCACTAAGCTGCCCTTCTCCAGATATTCCTGGGCAACCTTCCTACCTAGTGCACGATCAAACCCCAGACAAGAAACATTGAACTTCGGTGTAAGTGGTAATCTGAATTTTAGGGGAGG
This sequence comes from Rhipidura dahli, assembly GCA_013399225.1. NCBI lineage: Eukaryota > Metazoa > Chordata > Aves > Passeriformes > Rhipiduridae > Rhipidura > Rhipidura dahli. The sequence goes on from VXAC01005934.1 coordinate 160,167, forward strand.
AACAACAAACTGTAAACCAGCATCCGAGCACAAATGAGAGGGCACCACGGGTTTATTCCTTCAACTTCTCTGTTCCTAGGAAGATCTAGAATAAATCAGTAAAAAATTAAAAGCAAGGAGGAAATAAGACTGTAATGGCATTTGTCTTGTGAGGATGTACTTCCAGTCTTCTTGTGCTTATTGCAAGTTTAGAGAGGGAGGGAAATGGCCTTAACGAAATTTGAATGGGTACTTTTACATTTTCTTTTAAAACGAGGTCACTTACTCTTTGACTACCACTGCGTGACAGTCTGTTGCGGTCAGGCTTCTGCACACATCTGTTTACAAATATGTGGATCAGAACCGTAGGCTGTATCAGTACCTGGGGGTTTTATTCTAAATGCTACACTGTGAGGTTTACTGTTTTTTTTTTTTTTTTTTAACTTTTTCTCTGATTGTCTAATGCAATTTATGCCAGGTGGTTTCCTTTCAAATTAAGCAAGAGGTGCTAATAACTGTAAGAGTTAACTTGCGTCAAGTTTTAGGTGGAAAAGGGAATTTGACAATATCACAGTCGAATATTTCAACAGTCATTTACCACCAAAAAGTTCAGCTTCCAGAGTTATATACCTTGTACTACAGTTCATAAACTTGATTTATGGTGAAACAGAATTGCTGGGTTTTACTGTTCTGGCCCTCCCAGCTGGTAAGAATTTGACTGCAACATGTGGGATTTACAGTAAGCAAAAGCAGCATTATATCGAAAGCTTCCCCTATATGCGTGATCCCAGTCAACAGGTAAGGGAAAACTCAAAACCAAATTTTCGTGGTCAGATGTCACAGAGGAAGTCTGCCTGCCCTGCTGTTCTCCGGTCTGCCCGGTGCTGCACGTACAGCAGAAGAGCCCCGGCGGTGCCTTTCAGGAAGCGGAGAAAGCTCACACCGAGGACGCGGCTCTCCGGCTCGGAGGCTGCCGGCGGGGAGCCGATGGGAGCCCCAGCAGTGCCGGAGGGCGGCAGGGAGCCGAGGTGGCGGTGCCGCGCTTCCCGATCTTGGATGCTCACACGCGGCCGGCGGAGGTCGAAGGGAAAGACTGGGCGATGACTTTTCGGGAACAAATGTTTTCCCGAACATCCGCCGTTGTTCCAGCGCAATCGCATGGACGCAGGTCAGGGAAGGGGATGTAATTTGTGACAGCTTGACATCCCAATATTTGTGCCTGAAACTAGTAGTCGATGTAGCCATGAAACCTGGCGTGGTTTAATACATCGGACTGGACAATAATAACTATTCCGTGTAAATCCTTGTCTCGCGCTTCAGTCCCTCATAAAATTACTCCAGCGCAAGATACCGTGAAAAGACGAGTGTGCTGTAACCAAAGCATTAAAGCCTTATTATTAACAAAACGGCCGAGAAATCAGAACGCCGCCCCTTCGCAGTCCCCCACCCTCCCGAGGGGCTCACGGAGCTCTCTTTGCTGTCGCTCCCCCCGCGGAGCCGCTCGCATCCTCAACGCACCGTTACCGGCGGCTCCGCCAGACCCTCCGGGTCACCGGTGCCGGTGGCTCCAGTGGAAGGGATCCCCAGTCCGGCGCACTCCGCCTTGACCCGGACTCTGCGGCGGCGGATGCTGGAGGGGACCTCGCCTCTGCGGGCTTCAGCTATGTCCGCTCTGGGGTGAGCGGACTTGTGAGGGGATCTGCAGGGGTCCCAATCGGCATACCCCTGCTTCTTGTCCTCCTCCGACCCTCTCCTTTCTCCCCGCGGACCGCTCTGCGGCTCTGCCCTAAAATGTGCGGCGTCTTACCGAGGAGCTTGGCAGAGGGCTACCTATACATAGGGGGGGAAAAGGGGGTTTTAAGCCTGTGTGGAGGACATGGGGTGGCCCTGAAAGAGCGGCTCTTGCTGTCTGTGCCACGGAGTGGCCGTGGCCGAGCGGCGGGAGCGGGTACCTCTGGTACAGCCCCGTTTGCCCGCCGGCTCCGAGAACCGCGAAGAGACACCCCGGGGCATTTTTGTGGGTGATTTGTACAAACCCGTGGAAAGGTCGAAGAGGAAGCGAGAGAGAAAGGGAGGGAGGGAGGAAAGTAGGGAGGGAGAGAGAGAGAGGAAGGGACGGAAGCGGAGAACATTCGCGAGAGTACAAAATCCGTTCTGGTGAGGGAGAACTTGGCTTTGGAGGTATGGGAACTGTATCTTGCCAAGGTGATAATTAGAAAAATATCCCAGTAAGCCAAAGTTTCTATAGGTTTAGCTTTTTTTTTTTTTTTNCGTACAGCACTAGTTCATGTAAAATTTCGACAGCTGAACTCGTCAGAGTTTCCATCCTTCATCCAGAAACCCACTAATCTGAGTTGCTTTTGCAGTGGCTATTTACAGGCAATTATAGGATAGGCATATGTTACTAAAAAGCAGGAATGAATGTAGTCTTTAGTCCTCTTTCATGCTTTTAATTAAACGGGTCTTTCTGTTCGTGAACACTTAAACACTTTTCTTTTTTACTTGCGTCCAAAGCCCTTTGCCTAAAAAATGCTGCCATACCATAGATTTTAAAGATTTAGGGCTTTTTCCTGCAATCCTCTCAGGGCGAAGTGAAAGGTGATAATTTCACTTCAGACTATTCATACACTGATAAAAAGAGCCAAAAAAATGATTAATGACCATATTTCACTGCAGAGGTTCCTAGGGAAGGGGAGAATTTCTGTGCAGCCAGCTGCAGGCTGTGCTTCCCCTCCACGCCCTGGCTCTCTGGGTGGGTGCTTGCAGACCATGAGAGTGTTGCAAGGGGCAGAAGGTGCTGTGGAAATAGAATGTGAATTCTTCTTCTTCTTCTTCCTCTTCTTCTTCTCCTCCTCCTCCTCCTTCTTCTTCTTCTAATAATAATAATAATAATAAAAATAATGATAATAATAAATGTAAACAAGCTTTTGGAAATTGATATGAGCAACTTTGGTGTTTTCGTGGGATTTATGGCTTCTAATGGACTCTATTTTAATTGTTGCTTCTCTCACTGTAGAGATGTGATCATAACTGAGCAGTGAAGTCGAGAAACCATTGAGAGACAATCCCAGGCAGGACTGTCTTTTTCACTGAGAAATAATAAGGGAAAACAATGTAAACCCAGAGTTATAGTCTCAGTACACCAGTGCTTTTACCATACAGATGGTATCTGTAAAAATTTCTCTTAGTGAAATGGTTATTTTCCATCTGAGGTCTCTATGCATGCTATTTCATGATTTTCTGTTGTGTACGTTCTTTGTTTGATGTTCATAAAATTTACAAAACTGGATTTAAAATTAGTCCCTTGCTGAGAATAAGTGTTGTGTTCTCAGAATAATATCTGCTATTAAATAACATCTTCTCTCCACCAGATGCACTGTTCAGAAACAGAATATAGGGCAACTACTCCTTTGCAGTGACACGGGCAAGAGGAGAACCCCACCCTTAGATAACTCTACTGCAAGTGATCGGGACATTGAGAAATCTTAACGCTGTGAATGTATTCCTGTAATTGGAGGTGGGATTTTTTTGTTTGGTTTGGTTTGTTTTTGTTTCTGTTTTGTTTGTTTTGTTCTGTTTTTTAATCCAAAGCTCAGTAACAGTGTCCTTCCATCCCATTTTGCCACACCTCAGTTTTCGTTCTTTTTCTCAGCCCAACCTAGCTCTCCCTTCGCTAGACAAAAATGTTTCTTTTCTCTCAAGCTCTTCAAACCACGCCCCTCTTCTTTCTACACACCTTTAGGACTGTCTATGTCATTCCTGAGAGCTGCTTGTTATTAAGAGACATCCTTTCAGGACTGTGCATTCAGCCTTGACCGCAGTCTGTATGTCTCCAGACTGACATACTGAGGATCCAAGGGGCACAGTGTATGAAGGTCCAGACCAGGAGGAGTCAATCCAAGTGACTCTGAAGTTTGAACTGTATAATTTCAGTCTATCTAAAATATTTATTGAAGGCAACATTTCATTAATTGGAGTAAGATAAGACGTATCTATTAATGCAAGTGGTATACCACAATTTATAGCAATTGCAGATCAGTGTCACAGTCAAATGTCAAATTAACAGGGGCAGACACTTCAGCAAAGAAAGCCTGTTATGGGGTTGGAGAGGAAGGGAAAAGAGCTAGAACTGGGAGGTTTTTAGAAATCTAAAATAAGAGGCAGATCTGATTGCATTTGAGCTTTTGCCATTTCTTATTTTGTCCTTGTGGTTTACCAATTCCTCGCTAAACAATAATAGACATTCCTTCATAATTTGATATTTAGCTATTAAAACAATTCAACATGTTCTATATATAAGTTAATTAAGGCCCCACCTTAAATCAAATACTCGTGTATAACAAGCCCAAGTCCAGTGTGGGACAGTTTCTCTGCTGCTTTGAAACCCTGGTGTGGCGTGTGTGCCCACATAACATGGGGCAATTTCTGGGCTCTTTGCAGACAGTCCCTGCAGATCTGGGCCTTTCCCTTTGTTAGGCATTTGCCATGTGATCTGCTTGAAGGACTGGAAAGGGCAGCCTTGTAACAACATTATTTCAGGAGGATAATAAGTAGCCATCATAAATTCCTTTTTTAATAGTTTATTGCCGGTTGTAGTCTATTGACAGTGCCTGTTTTATAGCAAGGAGGAAAACAGTTCCTTGTTGGCACTAGTCACTAAAACTGTTTGATAGCTCTGGCCCTTTTTAGTGCCTTCAGAGAAAACCTAGTGGCTCATGAAATGAATCATAAATAGCTGAGTTGATGTTGAACAAAAGACAGAAAGAGGGAGGAAAAAACAGTCTTGCACTTACTGAAACATGTTTATTTTGGACAATAATCTATTAACTAGTTTAACAAAGATACTTTAAGGCTCAATCCTGCTGTCTTAGCTGGGAAAAAAAATCCATGATGATTTTATCTTGGGTCTTTGTAAGGAGAGTGTTTAGCAAAGATTGCTTTTCTTCTAGCTCAGAAATATTGCATACAAAACTCTTATGTCCCAGATTTCACACTTTTTGAAAGAAGAAGCAACACAAACTAGTGCTTAGAATTGTCTTATCATCACTGTCCTGTTGTGTAACACTGGACAATTAATGCAATCTCTTGGAGTAGTATATAATAGTAGTTAGATAGGGCTGAGAAAGAACTGAATGCCCACTGGGTCCCACACAATTCCAACTAGGCTGCCATGTAACATCTCTATAAATTTACATACCTACTATAAATCATTTTACTTGAAGCCCTAAGACCATCACTCTTAATTAGTTTATTGAAACTTAAACTGAGTGTTCCAGTCAATACCAAGCTTCACTGGATATGTAGGAGGACTTGCCATTTTCAAGGGTGCCACTGTATAATTTTGCTAAAGGTTACTACCCAGACTTTCTCTTTCCCCTCTCCCTCCCAAAAGGCTGATGAATGGAATCCTGAGACTTCAGTTTCACACTGAAATATTAATCTAAGTTCATGTCAGTTTTGTCCCTAACCAGCACTTTCCTATGTCATCTGCGTGAACAGGGGAATTCTAAGCTCATCTAGAACATACCAGGAAGATCTGACTTTGGACCTAATTTATTTTGGATGAAGTATGTTGCCAGATGCCAGTTTGAAATACAGGACTGAATGATGGAGCCCATTATATATGCATCAGTGTGACAGAAGTTAGACACCCAAGTTCAATGCCCTCAGTCTCAGAGGCTGAAAAATTTTAAATGAAATCTCTGTTTCCCATTTGTCATGAGACTATCTAAGCCATCACCCTTTTTAAGGTGAGCTGCACTGCCAGTGCAAGGGGAGTTTAACTCTGGATCCTTTATTTTCAGGCATTCACTTATGCTTCTGGTACCTGCTTCCTGTTCTGCTAATACTTCTGATTTAATGCTTTTGGTTTTAATTCCTCAGAGGAGGACTCAAAGCCCCAGAACAACCATGATTTCCTAGTGCTGCTATTTATGAGTATTGAGCGGTGCTTACTCACTGTGTTAACCTATACTCTTCACTCCACATAGCTAGAATATTGAATGTCTGTGCTTTTATGGATTAGGCAGACGTAGTTTTGAGCCACCAGTCACTGTGCTAAGGAAATTAAGCCATCCTCCCTACATCCAGAGAAAATGCTGGGTTTTTAAAATTTTTTTTTACTATATAGCTAATGGTAGTATTTTCTTCATCTGAGGTAACTTCATACTCTCTGCATGTACAATGTGATCCAAAGGAGATATTAGACCATATTGCCTATGCAGATAAAGACAGTTTCCTACAGATATATTGATCAGGTGATTAAACAGAGACAGGATTTCACGTGCTCCCCTGTCCCTAGCATTCTTTGTGAGCCCCTTCTGTGTTCCTGTCTTGTAACTGCTTGGGCCTTCTTCTTATACCTCTTATTAGGTGTACCTGCACTGTAGAAGTAACTTGTACAATTTAGGCTGAATTTTGATTTCAGTCCAGATGGACTAGTGTTGCCCCTAGTTTCTGCCAGCTTTCATTCTTTATTGTGTTGCAGTCTCGTGATTTTATGGGGTAAGAATCTGTGATTTTTATTTTCCCCAAGTAGGCTCACGTTGCTATAGTTATCCTTGCATTGTTCACTTTAGGATTAGATTTCTCTTGAATCCTCTTTCTGGACACTTGTCCTGAATATCATAAATTTCAATCTACCTCTCCATTTTGTGCCTATAATTTATGATTGGTAGGGGTTCTCAGTTTCGTCCTAGAGCCAACATATAGCACTGGCCTTGTCTGATGATCTGAAATCTTGTCCCAGCTTCTCCCCTCCTGTCACCTCTTGAGTGTTGGCATTGACTAAGGAAGAAGAGTTAATATCTTTGGGTTTAGTGCAAGGAGAGAGAGATACCTTTCTTTTAAAACTTTTGGTGAAGAATCATGAAGGCAGAAATTGCCCTTGTGGTGTGACCTGTGGTAGACTTCTCTGAGAAAGGTATGGAGTCTGATCTGTTACAGAATGTGTTGGAAACCCCAGGGAGTGGCTAGGGAAATCCAAGCAGAAGTCAATAATGAATATCAGACCACTCCTTCGTATCTAGCACTTACTCTTTTTTAATTCCCTATATGCTTTTAAGACCTAAGGGCATTAATAAATCAAGTAAATACTACAGTAATCCTGTCTTTTATTTGTCAGCAATATGAAACTGCAGATGAACGATGTGATTGATGCCAAAATGAGTATGCAGTGCATATTTGGCCTGGTTTTGCTATGCCAAAAACAAGGCTCATAGTAATGAATCACTGCAGCCACACACAGACCCAGCAAAACCAACTGGGCAGCTGTTTGTATGCAACAGACCAGAGGGTGAGGGCCACAAGTCCTGATTTGCACACAGTTACACACAAGTAACTTTGCACTGATGAATGGTTTCCTTTGTTTTTATTACCTCTGCAGCAGAGAGAATTGTCTTCCTTATTTCATGTATGTTGTAAATGCAAAGTTGCTTGTTATCTTTCAGCACTTGCAGGATCCTGGCCCCCAGCAATAAATTAAACAAATAATTTATTGTATGCCACTGTTTCTTTTTAAGAACTCCGGTCACCTGTGAGCATCTGGTGTAACAGCTCATGTTTATTAGTGTGTTCTACCTTTCTTTCACTTGAGTTTCAAAGTCCACTTGCTAGACAGAGTCAGAAAATCCATTTTTTAACACTGTCATAGGACCCCTACATTTTTAGAACTCCACAGAAATGTGAATGCAAGGAGAATGAATACAGTTTTGTTTGGTTTTTTGTTTGTTTTGTTGTCAGTGTTTTTGTTTGCTGTGTTTTGTCCTGTTCTGTTTTCCTGTGAGACAGTTTACATATTCTGCCACAACATCTTGTCTTTACAGATGGTTCATTCACGTTTTCATTTGCTGTAACATCTTAATCCTTCTCTGTCCAGCTTTTCCTCCTCTCACTGGGACACAGTAGGACAAGGAAATGCTGTGCAATACTGACACCTGCCAATACGTGTCTGAAGAGCACTAATCAACTTACTGTGTTTCCTAATGACCTGACCCTTCTGTAGGGAGAAAAGCCCTCTTGACTTAATCAGCAGTTTAGGAAGACAAGCAGTAATGTTAGAGTCTTCTAGTCTTTTCTCCTTTTTTTCCCCCTGCAACTGGGGAAAATAAGTGCAGAGAAGTCTTCCAAACCAAAGAGAAATTTAGAATCATGGAAGCTAAATACATATGCACCCAATCATTTTAGTGATATATTACTTTGCCTAATCATTAACTTAAAATGCCGTATAAGAATTTGTAATCCACAGTAAATCATTTAGTAAGAATGATTTAAATGTACTTCTGGCTAATGTAAAACAGTCTAGTTTCCACATTTGGTTGGCTGCCAAACATTGTTTAAGAAAGAAGGGGGATGTGATCCAAGCTGACATAAGTTATAGCAGATATAATGCTCCAATATAGTGGTGGTTTGCAGATTATTGGGTTTATGAGATAGGAAGAAGATGACGTATTAAGCACTATGAAAATTGCCAGGCCTATTTTGTGCCTTAATTAGGATGCTTTGCAACTCTATGTTTAATTCTTTTCAAAGCCTGCTCGAAAATGCCTTTATGACTATGTTATCAGCAATGGCACTGGATAAGTGAAATGCTGGTTGATTTACTTACACAACAGGAAAATAAAGAGACTACTATTATGGTAGATACACAAAGTTGCTCTTTTTTGTGTGACAGTGGAGGAGATAATGTTTGAAAAACAATCGAACCAAGAGTGCTCTGTGCTGAAGTTCAGAAGGAAACGAGGAGCAGCGAGAGGTGACATGTCAAGTGGATGAGTTGTTGAGGAGGGAGACTGGGAATGGCCTTGGTCTTAAAGAACAATGGTATCTGAAACACAGTAAATGGTAGTAAAGACTGAGGGTGAGGAAGACATCTTCTGCAGCTACAAGTTTTTTGGTTTAGATTTTTATTTGAAAGTTAAGGAGGAAACAGGGATAAGTAAATACTGATTTTAATATAGAGAACTGTTAAGTGCTTCCTATTCACTATCTTGTAACAGATATGTTATTTCTGCTGTCACAATCAAAATCTTCTGGAAAATGAGACACTTTTGGATTGACCAGTATTTTGTATCTTCTATCTTTTCTTAGACTAAGATTGTATCAGCACCACATTGCTGCAGAAATTCAGGGGGAGATCTGTTTCATAGACACTTCAAGATGAGGCAGCACAGCCAAAAAATTCTGTGACACTCTTCATAGTCCAGCTGCAGCATCATGGGTGAGCTGTTTGAAGATTTACTTAGCTTGTCACACAGTTTGTTTGGCCCTCCATGCTGCTCCCTCTACATGATTTCCAGTACCTGAGGCAACTAGCTCTAGCCTTGCTGGAACTTCTCCCTCTTATAATGCAGTCACAGAGCCCAGCAATCTGGACAGGATACTTATGATCTCAGATCCCTCTGATGCATTGCAAAATGTCTACCTCATGGTGCCTATCTGCAAATCACCCTGTCACAACTTTGCTCTTGTGTGAGGTTTGAGAGCATATTCCCAGCAGAGGAATGATATGGAAACCAGCTCATTCTGCACAGTCACTATGCAATTCCTGCTCACATTCCCCCTGTGCCACCCCTCCAATGTTCTTTTTAAGACTACATCATGGTCAAAGGGGTGTAACTCCTCTAAGCACCATGCAGGGAACAGCCTCTGCACATTCAAGTGTTAATACAACAGAATCAGTGGTTTTACAGAAAAGCAGATTTTAACAACATTGAGAACACTGCATATGAGAATATGGAAAGCAAGGCTATTCCTTAGGAAGTAAAAAAAAATCTATTTAATTAATATATTATATAATCCAAATAGCCACAAGTGACTAATGACTTTGGAATTAATTTTTTTGAGTATTCAGCATAACACCTTAAAATTATGTGTTTTTACAGTGTTATTGAGTATTTTCTGACAGTTTTGCTGCTTTTAGCAGAGGTATTCAAAAAGCAGATGCACCTAAAATTAATGTTAGGAGGCAGACAGCAAAGAGGGGAGGAGGCCTGTTAATATTTGTTCAAGAGTAGGTGATGTTGAAGAGAGCAGGAAGGTTTTGTGTAGCAGGAAACAAGACAGCCAGGCAATTAAAATGAAACTAAGATAAACAGTTTTGAGAGAACTATTTGACCTCTTTAGACCTACTTTCTCCCACCATTATCACTGACCAACATCTGTACACCTAGGGGTAACTTACCTTCTGCATGGTGCAGCATCTATTTATGTGGAGATTTACCCCTCTTGCTTACAGCTCAGAAACCCCCAGCCAGCCTCGCTTGATGTGAGGTTGTTTGTGGCCATGGCTGGAGTAACAGAGCAGAGCCCTGGGGAAGACGACACAAACATGAGTCCAGTTGCAACACTGAGGGTGCTACCTGGATGCTGGTACAAAGTATTAATGCAGATCCAAAGGAGAGGACAGCAGAGGATGGCCAACCCTGCCTTAGTGGCATTAGTGTATAGGATTAGAATCTCTGGTGGATGTGAGCACTACTCACATTGAGGGGGTGAGTCAGCAGTGACATTGCTGAGGAGTCAATCACCTCTGGGGAAGAGTCAGTTACATTTTCATCTGCTTTGGGTACTGCACAAGCACCTGACCAAGTTTCTTGCAAAGCTCCTGGCTCTCATACATCTTGGAGCGTGACCTTGTCAAGGTTTGGTGCCACTGCCTCTCCTCCCTCTCTTCTACTCTCTACAGGTGATGATGCAGTAGAGCTCTCATCTTGGCTTAGCTAAAACTGGCCAGTGGCATCTGATAGGACCTTGAAGATCAGGAACTGGGTATTGTGTCTGCGACTGAAAACAGATGGCTTCTGCTGGGCATGCCAGCTTTACCTGCAGCAGAAGAGCAGAAATCATTTTCTGCTCTGGTGCTTCAGCTCCCTCTAGGATGATTCAGGGATTCAGAAGCCCTCTGTCTAGGAGTCAGGGTCTGCAGCTGTCTTCCACACCATTCCCTCAACACTATTTTTCAACAGTTCCTGGCTCAAAAGAAAGCAATCTACATAAGGCACCTTCAAGGTCCCTCTGCCTGAAATTCTTGCCTGTCCTTTTCTGCTATTTCCTTTAAAACCTGTGGTTGAACCTGATACAACCTCTAGCAGCAGAGGATTGTCCTTCCATCTCAGTGCATCCAGAACTGGCCATGCTCCTAAGTGCTTGGTCTGTCCCTGTAGTTTGCACACACCCTGGCTGAGGGAGGAAACACTGCAAAAAATGGCATTCTGGGCTGTAGCTTTTCTTTGGCTACCTCTGAAAGTCTTGCCAGCTCAGCTGACAGCCTTGTTAGCTGTGAAAAAATTAACATGTAAAAGGAGTCATATCGGCATGTATGTGCACACCACTATTTCGTCTAAACAGCGACACCTCCTGATACCCAGGCTGCAGCTGTGTTAGTGGGTTACTACTCCAATAAAGTTGTTGTTGTTACACACAGTAAATGACCTCCCGAGGGCCACCCTTAACAAGAACCATGTCTGCTCCTGCGTTTCATTCAGTGCCAAGCATGCTGTCAGCACTTAACAGCTATTAATAATAACAGAAGGAATTACAAAGCTTCATGGGATAGAATAAAGCCTGCTTAAAGGCAGTTCTTTGAGGGCTGTCCTACTTGCTTGTATTCATACATCCAAACTGGATCTATTTAAGATGACAAAGTTAAAATTACCAATGTAATGTAATTCCAAGTTTGAAGCCTTGCCAACCATTAACTGCTAAGACTATTTCTATAAACAAAGAGCACTTTCTAAAGGAACATTCACTTCAGCTTTTAACTGTGATTTCCTGAGGGAAACAGTTGTGTTGGTGAAAATTCAAATATGCAGTTTATTCATATGTTAATTAAAAAGTGTTTGCAAAAGCAGGGAAGGATTCTGTTTCAGGCATTTTCTGGAAGCTATTTGATTAAAACTGGCTTGAAGCATTCATCATATTCTTCAGGTCCTATAGTTGGCTGGCAAATGACAACAAATACCTGATATGAATGTAATTATTTCTCAGATGTATTGGGCCAGCCTGGTGTAACTGTGGGCAAGTAACATTATTTTAATGGGTTGCACCTATGGAACCATGACTGAATTTATTCCAATTTTGCAGATAATGGGCATTTTAGAAGTTTCTATAGAGGACTGAAAAAACTTATTCATGTATGAACACAAAAAGCAGTGTGTAATTTGTCATTTTTGAAATAGATGGATTTCTCTCAGTTTTCCATAGCAGGTCAGGCAAAGTATACTCTCACCATGGTCAGAGGAAAGAGAGCTGGGTAACATAATATTCTGCTGTTGAAGGGTGTCAAATTAGGTTTAGGTGTCTCATTAGTAAATAAAATACAGAAAATTCAACTGCAAGATACAAGTTATGAAATATTTTATATATATTATTATTATTAAATGCATTGTGACTCCAATTAAATGAACAATGAACATAATTTATCCTCTGATAATGAACAATGAACAATAACATTCAGGTTCTGAAAAATACCAATGGACACTTTTTCCTAGTATTTCTGATCTTGCTTTTCAGTCTTCAGTGACTTAATACAGACCAGTGCCAATAGGCTAAATCAAGATATGAGCATTTTAGGCATGTCCGCATGTGATTACCAATTATGTGCAATCATACAACCCAAGATGTTCTAAATGGGTTCGTGATACGACTCTGCAATCACACACTTGCTCCTGACCTCATTGCTTGTGTATTTAACTTGACTAAAATATGTGACCAGTGCAGCAGAGAAGAATACAAACAGAGCTCCTGTGCTGTGTTCAGGAACCTGCTGTCACCTCTATGCCTTTGACACTGAGTTATTCAGGCTAGCCTGCTTATCTTATATTTTCACATAGATTTGCATACACTACTGAAACAATAGCAAAAATAATAGCCAGTGGGAAAGGGTTATAGTCAGTTCTGTTTGCTGGATGTATAAAAGCACATGATTAATCTGGCAACCATAACATCTTTGTTAGTTATTTTATGGGGTCTAAGGAAAATCTCTGATTTATGTTGCTCTGTGACAGTTTAATGGTGTTGCTCGTTATGAAAAATTGGGGGACCTAATGCTCCCAACACCAATATAAGCAACTAAGTGCCAGATAAAATGAGCCCGAATTCATTAAGTTACACCTGCACCAACAATACTTATGCTGATGTTCATTCTGCTCTGATGATATTACAAGTGAATTATTATCCAGTTAGATCACAAACACGGCTTTGATTATGATGGCATGTTTATTCACATTAAGGTTTCACTACTTGTTTGGAAGCAGGAACATAGTTTTGCAGCTCATTTGGATATTTTTTTTCCTAAACAGATGGAGGAGAGGTTGTTTTTTGTGAAAATAACAGGAAGGTAGCATAAAATACTTGAATGTGTAATGTAAAAAGAACCATCTCAGTAATGCTACTCTGTGGGTCACCACCTCTTGGTCTGTATGGCTAAGTAAACATTAAAGATTAACACATTTGTTGCTTGATTTTGATTAACTGTCAAGAGCAACACACAGAGCATTGACTGAGAAGGCAAAGGCATTAAAACAGGTATCTTAATGTGTAAAATGTGGACTTTATTTTTTTCCCCCTAACCATTACCTGGTTTTCTCTTTTCTGCCATGTTGAGTCTTTCTCTTCCTGAGTTTTCCCTACCTTCCATTAAAAGCAAGGCCAATCCTAACTGATTCTAACATGGGGCTTGAACAATTTATGAAAGGGCTTGTGCAGTTGCCTACCACAGCAGGAGCCGTGCAAATCTTTTCCACTTTGATGCTCCCAGTGCTGCAGTCTCTCATCAACTGGCACATTAGTCCAGTTCCCACTGACACAGTCCTACAGAAGGTGATTTTAAACAAGTCATTCTACTCTGTGCATGTGTGTGCTGGGTTCATGTGTGTCTGTGTTTGCTCCTGTGGCAGCACAGTGCTGTCTATAGGTGTGCTGATCAGTCCCTGTCCAGCCAGTGTGGAGGGCAGGAGGACAAACCACCTGTCTGTCTGCAAAAGACCAAAACAACTTAGAAAACTCTACAATAGTGCAGTATTGGCACATGCAAAACACTCAAGTACCTCTGATTTGAGGGCAAATTCTGGAGAAGTGAAATATTATAATAATAATAATAGTAATAATAATGTTGCCTTACTCAAACAAATACAGAAAAAGTATTTATTTTCTCTTAATGTTTTATCAAGATTAATAAGACCACTGTATTGATGGATTATATATGGATATTTACAATAATGCATCTCTTTCTCTACATTTTCATGAAAGATTTTTCAGGGAACTTCTGTTTTGTGGCAAAAAAATCCTGCAGCACCTCTACAGTTCAGAAGAGATTAATTTTTGCTGAAGCCTTAGTTTATTTTCTTCCCTCCCTTATGAGGGTATAAGCAGAGTCAGGCTGAATGGTTATGTAATACTGGTGTATTTTGAGAAAGATAATGAAACTGTTTTCATGATGCCTGTGCTGTGGTGACTGCTGTCCTGCTCTACATAAATGCAGAAGGTGGCCTGTTAAATGGTGAAAAACAAATGGTTACAAACAAAAATAGCAAAGAGGTACAAATCACAGCCTTCTCAAACTGTCAGCTTTTGCCAGGCCTCTGTGTGAGGCAAAGCTCTGTCAGCTGACCACAGGGATGTGTGGCAGGTGCCTGGGGACAAAAGGCAATGTGACAAGTCAGTGCTGCCTTGAATGCTAGTGTTGACTGTTTCTGACTGGGTTTGGGTTGCAGAGCAGCAGAAAAACAAGAAGAGTACCCCAAGCAGTGCCCATTACCATGGAAGCTACCACCACTTTCATGGTTAAAAGTTTAAAATGTACATCTCTTTGTTTTGGGCTTGATTGATTGATGGTCAGTTTGTGTTGGAAGTCATGTACTTGGATTGCTTTATTGTTCTGTATTTCTTTAGGTATGTCTTCAGCTGACAGAGCATGAAGCTGTACCTTAGAGCTCAGCTCTTGAGCAGACTCGCTGAACTGTAAGTAAAGTGGACGCTGCAGTTATGCAAAACATGAAATTATCGGGTCATCTACCCAGGGCTGTGAAATAGCATGCCCTGCTCCCTAAGAAGCAAGCACAGCATCGTACATATAGAGTGATGATTCATCTGCAAAAACAAACAAACAAACAAAACAAAATCTGACACAATACAACCCAAACAGGAGAGCAATAATCTCCATCCTAGGATTTTATAAAAGAAGTACACCAGCTACTCAGCTAGAGCATGTCCCATGGTGTTTGCTAAATAGCGTGTGTAGATATAATCAATTGCTCATTAGAGATGCCGCACACGACACAGATACAAACAATCATGCCACTACTGATTTACCCTTGACCCTGTGCTGTTATCACATAAGCAATGAGGTAAAAGACCACAAGAGCTAGGGAGCAATTTTTCCAGTTCCCAGTGGGAAAACTTCTTCATCACTTTGCAATAATTGTTCAGGAAGGCACAAGCCTGCTACATCTCAAAATGAGACTACATATGAGGCTACATATACCTTCAGAGGTGTCAACACTATACTGTGAGATCTCTCAAAGTAAACTCCATCAGTACTGGGAAAGGCTCTCCCACAAGATCACTGCAGCCAGGAAGCTGAGAGAAGCCTCTCTGCTGTACCACATGCAACTCCTGCAACTCCTTCATCCCACGTCTGAAGGGCAACAAGTGTCTCTAAATCAGGTGTCTTTGAAGAGACTCCCTACACTCCTCACCTGCTCTGTGAAGCTTTTCATCACATTTCAGGTGTGCAATGAATAATTTCTATTATCCAATAGATGAAGCTGTACCAGAAAACACTCCATAGGAGAATAAGGTGTATTTCAGCTGCTAATTAGCATCCAGTCCACAAGAGTAAGTCTGATATAACTTCTCCAACACTCAGTGCATGTGGACACTGGGTTCTCGCACATGCTGTTTTCCCTCTCAGACCCATTCCCGCTGAGCAGCGCTGCTCAGCTAATGCAGGCACAGCCCATGAGATCCCACCTGGCTCTGCTGTGTGCTTCTCTGGCAGACACACTGATTCACACTGGGGATGGAGCAGCAACAGCGACGTTCAGCACGTCCTGTTGATGTCTATTCACCCTGACAGCTAAAGTGGAGCCAATAATGATACTTGCAGCAAACACAGATTATCATAGGTGCTGTATACAAACAGCATGCCCTAGTTCTTCGCAAATGACCCTTGGCCTCCCCCAATGCTCCCTCATGCAGACAGAAGCCTGTCCCATTAGGTCACAGCGGTGAGGAGGAGGAGACGGGGGTGTATGTGAGTGCACTGTGCAGTCCTTCCAGATGTCTCCAGTTCTGCTGAGAGAGCGGGGACGGGTACCCTGTTCTTCGCCGATATCACTGGGTCTTTCACCACGAGTATTTTTTTTCTTGAATAAGTCAACCCATGGTTGTGAGACAGCACAGGATACTTTTCATCTTTAGTATTCGTAACAAAGGACAAAAGCTTCGGCTCCCCGGGCTCAAACGCCGGGTGTCTCACAACTAGGGGCCGCTTACAAAGTGTCGGCTCTGCACTTCTGACCCCGTCGAGTCAGTGGGGGAACATATCTCCATAAACCCACACAGTTTTAACTCGGGCGGGTGAGCAGAGCAGGGGACCGGCGGCGCCTGCGAAGCTGCCGCGCCGGCACAGCATCTCCACGGCCGCGGCTGCGCCCGGGCGGCCCCGGCGCCCTCTGGCGCTGCCTGCACGGCGAGACAGCCGGGCACTCACCGCTCCGGCCCGGGGGGAGCCCCTCGGCCGCGGTCCAGCTGGGACACGGCCCCGCGGGAGCGGGGGCTCGGGCCCCACGCGGGACGGAGGCTGCAGCATCCTCCCCGCGGGGAGGGGCCGCCGCGCTGAGGGCCTGCCGTGTGCGTCACTAGGGCTCTCTGGAGAGGAACGAGCCCTACTTACAGGTTTATTTTTTTTCCCGGAGACCCAGATTTCCGATTCAGTTTAAAAATAGCTCTCCGAAGGATTTCAGCGCCCCCACCCGTGCGTGGTCTGCGCTGGGGAGCATCACTTGCACGGGAGCACCCGTGTCAGGAACGGGAACAGCTGGTGAAATTCGGCTGCTGTGGGAAAGCGCTGCTAAAGCACGGCAAACCCAACCGTGCCTCGTGTACTCCCGGACTCACACGCAGACACGGCAGCGCTGGTATTAAAAAGCAGATTTTGAATTTAATCTGAGAAGAAATTCGCACGCAGCAGAGAGTGGCATTCAGTATCTGGAAATAGCTTCTTGATCTTAGAGAAGCTCTGTGCATAGTTTTCACTGAAATGAATAGATCATGCTCAGTTTCATATCAATAGACACGGCTCTACTGATTTCATATGTTAACCAGTTTATGATCAAAATAGTATAAATCGAGTTCTATTAGGAAAAATTCCAAGAAATCATGCAGGGTTACATAGCTGAAAATATGTATGACATTCTGTCACTATCACTAGAATACAAGACACCTTAAACCGTTAAAACCCCAGTATTCTGCAGGTCTGCCTTAGCACTGCAGGCAATGTGGAAGAATGCAATTCTGTTTAAAGAGCACCAGCTTAAATTAAAAGTGGATTAAGCAAAATCTCAAATACAGTCTTCCAGGTGCTTTGTGAAGTGACACCAGTATAATGTAAGGCTGTGACAGTTCACCTTCGTTGAAGACTTGGCCAAAAAGGTTTATTCTTTCACTCATCATAGGGCAGAAAGAATTCTTAATGCTAAGAAGTGAATTAATGTGATGGTTACATCCCAGTTAAAAAAAAAAAAAACAAAACACACACACAAAAAAAAAAAAACCCAACAAAAAAAACAACCAAAAAAAACCAGCCCCCAAATCCATACAAACGAAGAAAACACACATATCCCCCAATAAGCCCCCAAACCCTAAAGTTAAAAAGACTGTTAAAACAGAAAAAGAAAGGATGAAAGTAGAAGGTGTAAGGAAGAGAAGGAAGAAAAATATGTACAGAACTTGTCTCTGTTCTTAAAATTTATGATCAGCACTCAGTACAGCAAGGAAAAAGGAAATGTCATCACCCTGGAGTTTCTCAAATATCTGTTGAGCATGAAAAGACTCCCACAGAATTCAGGCAGAATTCATCTGATGAGTCAAGATCATTTCAATATATTGCTATTTAAACTTAATATTCAATCTTCTCTTTAAAGAGAGACCCAGGGCTCTTTCAATTCTTTTCAATGAATATAATGTTGCTAGAAGTAAACTTTAAATCAATATGGAGTCCACAGTGCAACCTTCTGGGTTTTCTTATATTTACTCTCTCAGTATGATTTGATGAAATAAAAATAAAGATATGATTACCTCATGAAACTCACGTGGCAGGTGCCTGGGGACAAATAAGTTCCCTATGAAACTTATGCTGGGGCGGGGGGGGTTGGGGGAAGGGAGGAGGGAAGAGCAGCAGGAAAAATCTGTGGTGTCTGACTGAAGGAATTTTCTTGTTGTGGGGGAGGGTGACTGGGCAGAAATTTTGACCCTAGTCCTGCAACTGGATCCATCAAGCCTGACCTCTGTGCTACTGCAGTGCTTGCTGGAGTCAGCAGAACTAAGTGCTAAGTGCAGGGCTCTGTCCATGTGGAACTAACGGGGAATTTGGGACCTTCCAGTTTCCTGCTGTGGAGGGAGGATGAGTTCACCTCTGTGTAAATTCCAGAAAAGGAGCAAGGCACTTCCATAAGAGAAACTTGCATTTATTTTTAGGTCTTCTGTTCTCTCACTCAATCCCATAGAGATCATGCTGAACACAGCATGCCTCTCCTTCTCCAACAACACGTGCCTCCCCTTCTCCAACTACCTACTAACACCGGACCATTGCTGCTGAAAAACAGTGTGTCCCATATTTCTCTAACAAGAAAAGCCTCACACAAAGTTTGCAGTCACTGTTCAGTAGCTGCTGCTGCAGTTGCCAATCCAGCTTTGAGCGTGTTTAAATGCTGTGTCCCAAATATGACCTCTGTCAATGTCTTGTCCATCACTGTGGAACACAGTGGTTGTTTTGTGCTCCCCACAATTGCTTTATTTCTTGGCAACTTCTAAGTATACAGGACAGGGAGGTGTGCACCTGCAGGTCCATGCAGCTGGACAATGTTCTGAATGCTCATCTCCATCCAGAGCTATGTCTCTTAATTGCTAGAGGAGCTGCAAAGAAACTCCAAGACTTCCAGCTGTCAAGAACATCAGGCTGGTGTGCAACTGTCTGCGTTCAAATGCCAAGCTTCTCCAGCGCCCAGGTATGGGACCAATCACAAACAGATGGATTCTGGCAAGAGCCGAGACAGCTGTGTTCACAAGGAAGAGAGAGTTGATGCCTTCCGTAATGGACACCTGCTTTGAGCTGCGCTGTGCCACGCCGGGAGGCTGACCTGCAGCGTGCACCGCTTGGTTCCTTGGAGAGCGACCATTGCCCTCTGGAGCGTTTTGTGTGGTGCCCATTCCAGCAGGTGATAGCTGAGATCAGCTTTTGGTCTGAGCCCTCTGAGGGAGATAGGCAAGCCTAATGGGGTGTCCCGGGGTGATACTCTGTTCCCAATGGCCTTTGTATCCCTGTGTCTTTAAGGCAGATCTGAGAGGGAGGGGGGAAGGCGGCCTGTATTCAGAAAAAGATAACTCGCTCGCTCTCTCCCCAGCTCCTGGCTCTGCGGCAGGGCAGAGAGCTGCATTCTCTTGCTTTTTAGCTAGTTTCTTGTTCGTTAGCTGAAGCAGGGAGTTTTCCTAAGACTGTGGCTTCTTTTTCCCCTGGAACTGTTCAGCTCCAGTCCGGAACACCATCGCCGGGAGGCCCCACACCGCGGCCCGGAGGGGCCCACACAGCGCCCCAGCGCCGGAGAGAGCAGAGCCACACCCACAGAAAGGACTCCGAATTTACCAGGTTTTTCTCCACAAAGAAAAGGTTCATTATCTAACATTATTCATTTTGTTCCTGTGTGCACTTTGCTTGTTAAATAAACAGGGGTTTTTTTTCACTTTCCTCCAAGAAATTTCTTTCTGAACCTGGGGAGGGGGCACTGCTGAAACCTGCCTTCTGTTAGAGAATACATTAATTTTGGACGTTTCCTCCTAATTTGTCTTGAACCAAGACATGTGATCATCATAAGGAAATACTGGCCTGTCCAGCTCTGATGCACTTCTAGGCATATTCAAAAGCAGAACCTGAAATAAATGTGGAAAACCAAAATAAAAATGTAGGAACTCATAGCATTGTTATTGCTCTGGGTTTTGAAAAGCTCCTGAGGAAAGCATTTTTGGATCTTCATTCTGGATTGCAAAATTTCAGAGCTAATACACTTTATCCTTTGCTAAATTCAGCTGTAAATACATTTTGCAGAATCACAGAATATTATTAATTTAAAGGGGCCCACAAGGATCATCAAGTCCAAATCTTAAGTGAATAGTCCATATAGGGATCAAACCCACAGTCTTTGGTGTTCAGCAACACCATTCTCTAATCAAATGAGCTAATCTCAAGTTGTTGTGAATTCAGTGCATGGAACCAACCTGAACTTGAGCAAGAACATTCACTGCAGCCCAGAGTTGTCCATATGCACTGGGGGCAACCTGCAACCTGGGCTGTGTGCCTAAGACCCACATTCAAAGAAGAAAGGACCTCAGAGATGTTCCATCACAGCCCTCCCACAGAGTGGGGGTGCAGAAGCTGCGACTGTCAAAAGTTCTTAACAGTGGAAGGACCACACACCTCTGCCGAGGCTTCAGAAAGATGCCATTTTCTTTAGTGACATTAACCCAGCAGCTGTTAGACTCCTGGTGGGAGACCATGCTTTGTCTCCCATCAGGCGGGGAAGGGAACTGAATTTGATGCATGCAGGATCTCAGAGATCTATGCAGAAGTCACTATTTGTTTTCTCCATTCTGAGATGCTCTGGCTTAAGCAGGATGCTCCAAAAAATGTCTACAAGACACGGTTGTGGAACAGGACTGGGTTGTACAGGTAAACCAAGCAGAAGAAGTCTAATATGTACACTGGACTTATTAATGAGTAAGCTAGTCTAAAGAACCAGACAAAATTAAAACGTAATATGCACTTTCATGGATCAGACACTTGAGCACTTGTGAAATTTCCCAAGCAATTAAGAATGAAAATACATCAAGAAAAAATCAAGTGTTTTCTAAAGATGCTGAATGCCCAGGAGCAATCATGATCTTCCACAAACATCTTGTGCATTCACAGTTCATACTGGTTTCAGCAAGTCTGAAAATCAAGCTTCTTGTTGGGGAATCCTAATATGGATTTAGATCCTTGAGTTTAATATTTTTGCTATTAATAGTTTTGCTATTAAATAATTAATAGCTCTGCTATGAAGCTGCATCACAAAGGACAAATGAACTTTGACAGAGAAGAGGGAATGAATCAGTTAAATATCTTCAGTCATACTGAACTGTGTCAAGATCTTGCTCACACTGTCTTATCACACAAGTGTTTAAAGGAAAGATTTTTTTGGGATTCTTGCTGGCATCTCTTAGGATTGTTGTCCCTTGTCCATAATGATTTTATGAAGACAGAGGGTATATTTCCTCATAACGTGGAGGGGACAAGTTATTACAGGCATAGTCTTCCAGCAGTCCTTCTGGCTCATCAGAACTGTCTTCTGACCTGAAAAGAGGAAGAGGAGCAGATGTAAAAAGAATTTACTAAACACAGACCATGCAAGTAATTTCAGGGCTCCATTTTGCCAGCCTTATCTGGGCAAAATACTCTCCAGCTTCTTCAGAAAATGCCATGAGATGAAGTTTTACTGAGATTCAGCTGTTTCCTGTGGTTTTTTTATGAAGTTTAAAAGTGTCAGGAGATGACCTTTGTCTTCACTCTGCCTATGCCTGTCACCCACATTGCTGAGGACAATGGGTCAGTCAGCAGTTTTTCAAACAGACTTTGATAAATAAACTAATAGTGACTTGTGCTGTAGAAAGGATATAATTATGAGTAATTCCTATAATTACAATATTTTTCCTTAAAGGCAAGAACCATATAAAACTATTTTGTGTACAATTTGAGCAGCTACAAACTGCTGTGCAACATCAGCAATCTTGTTTACACCTCAAAACTATTGAAAAGAGGAAGGGCTGGAAGGTTGTTACAGTGGGACAGGAGCATGTTGTGACCAGGCTTATTCAGGAGAGAGAGCATCTGGTACCAGACTGATTCTTGCATTGTTGCAGAAATGCTGTTTGTGTGCTAACTCATGTGTTGTGATTGTGTTTGAGTGGAAGCCTCTGGCTGTACACATAATAACCTAAAGGTGTTAAGATAAGCATAAAAACCCTCCACAAACAGGAACATATATATCTGAAAAAGTAACAAGACATTTAGCTGACTGAAAATTGAAAGCCATTTATAAGTGAATTTAAATTGTATAAAACACTTTCCAGGAAAAGTGTGTTTCCTCGCTCAAGGAAAAACTCCTAAGAATGACAAAAAGAAGTCTGAGGAAGGGTAAAGGAAGGGTAATACCCTGAACTAGCTGTAGCTTCCTATGAAACCACACATAGTACTTAAAATATTCAGAAGCCTGTGTCCAAACACACTGAGGCATTTCAGAAGATGTACCTCTGATTCCTGGTATTCTCTGCAGGATAAGTAGTGTAGTTCTCATCTCCAGTAAAAGCCAGGTTATCCAGGGTGTAGGCAGGGCAGAAGTGAGGAGAAGCCGGACTGAGAACCGGCGAGGTGCTGGGGGGAGCAGCACCGCAGCAGCTGAGCACTGGGTGGAGGTAGCCGGGACTCACAGCAGCGCCTTCCTGGGACGGGTACGGTGGAGGGATGTACTGCACCACTGTGGCACCATGGAAAGTTATAGGCTGGTTAATGCCGGTGAAGACAAAGGACTGTCCGCTTGCAGTCTGGTCAAGTTCCGACGTATTTTCCTCTCTTTCTTTACAGGGCTTGCACGTAAGCATGTTAAATTTACAAACAGCAATCAGAATAAAAGTGACCCCAACAGACAGCAGAATAGGCCCTAGTAACTGAGTCCACTCCAGGTGAGTAATGCCGTCATATTTTATCCATCCCATCACAGTGAAAGTGATCCCCACCAGTCCCAAAAACACACCTGAAAAGAGCAAGGTGGTGCCAGCTTTATCCCCATCTGACACCAGGGCATCAGATCTGTTTGGCTGACAAGGAGTGACAGAAAAGACATTCAAGGAGAAATCTTCTACATTGTTGTTGTTTTGCTCCATTACAGAGTATAATGTATCTTCTCCCTCAAGAGAAAGGGGGCTTGTAAAGGACTTGGCAGAGCATTTAAAGTCGAAGGTTCAGGTTAGTTATACAAGAACTTTGTGTATGGTTAACAGAGTCCATCATGTGAAAGAATAAACTTTGCTTGGAAGAATAAAGTTCTGGGAAGTGAAGCCTGAAGGCATCACTAAAGATTTCTTGAATTACCACCATCACTTCCGAAGTGGCTTCACCCCTGCATGGCTGCCTGTCTCTTTGTGTTTCTTCTTCTTTAATTTAGCACCCATGATACTGTGCCCATTCTGGGTAGAAGAAAAAGCAAGCTTGAGCTATCACAGCTTTTCCTTGGCCCCAGCTAGCTGATGCATCCAACATATGGACAGCACATGTTTAGTCAACAGCAGTGAGGAGATCCTTGCTCTCCACTTCCTGCTCCATTTTCTGTAGGAAAATTCCATATGGCTATTGCTAGGAATGCTTTTCCATTCTCTGAAGCGTGACATATATAGTCAAGCCTGGACCTCTGTAGCAGCTCATTTTGCAGTTCGTGGGTTAAAAAAATATCAAAGTAGGTTTTCCGATATTTTTCTGAGACAATCAATAGGCGAGCAGGAGGGTAAGTGGCAACAGGATGGTGAGCGCCGAACAGCCTGGGAGAGCTGTTGGCTGTGGGAATAACGTTATTTCAGGCCAGCCAAAGCTTTCCAACTGGTTGAAGGTAGCATAATTACCCTGTAATTTCTCCTTAATTGTGGACTTTTTTTGTGGGATTTGCACAACTTCTTTAAGGTTTATACAGAATAATGCCCAAATACCCTGAACAGCCCATCACTGCAGGAATGAGAAAGCATCTCCTGTAATGCTAAGCTTGACAGAGTGAGGAGACTTATCCCATACTCAAAAGTACCTAGGATATTTCTTCACATCACAATAAATCATTCTGCTGAACCTATGTCTCATATATTAAACAGATAGACTACTGAATTTTGAGATGTTCTGATTCCTACCAGTTTCAGACTAAAGTAATTGCTGTTGGAGTGTTCTGGTGGTCTGTATAATTCCTTAAGGAGGAAAAATCTCCAACTACTCTGTTTTGACCAGTATGGCAGGGTACTACACACAGGACATTGATTACTACTCAGGCAGTAGAACACTTAATGCTATTTTCCTGATACCAGCAGCTCTGGGGGAGCAAGCTCATCCTGAGCTTTATAAGATTAAAAATAGCTCTAGAACTAGAAAAATCATCTTTCAGGCTGCTTCTTCAAAGTCAGTAAAAGTGCCTTTAGTCTACTGTGCATTCACAAAACACAGTGTGACAACAGCTGTCTTCTGGAAAGGGCTATTCACCAAATTTGGCACCTTCAGAACTGATGCCGGATGCAATTGCAGATGTCTTTCTCATTTTTTAGCACACAAACCTTGAAGAATATTAGTGCTGGATTCCTTAAAAAAACAGCTGTGAAGTTTCCAAACTCAGCATGATTAAGCTGCTCCTATTACACAGGGTGTCAACAAATTTTCTGACAATTACACTGAAGATCAGCCTATCCCACAACATTAAGTCTGGTCAGGATTCTCTGCACCTCTTGAGCAAAGAGATCAGTCTTGCAATGTGGTGGTTTTATATGATGACAACTAAACTAGAAAGTGCTGAAATACTAGATAAACTGTCCTTGTACTGGTAATTATAGCCAAAGTCTAAGTCACCTTCAACCTTACATTTATTAAACTTAATGGAATGAACTGTTACTGCTCTTTACGAGTCAGGTGTTTCCATACCATGAATCATTCTTGCCACTGCTGAATCTTTCAGGCTTTCCGACATGCTTTTAAAAGCAGCACTATATTATAAGAGCTGTCTAGCTAATAGTTTATACAGATGTAGCGTCACCTTACTCCTTTCATTCATTCAAGAACTCTGCAACTGCTATTTGCAATGGGATCATGCTGGAGCACTTCCTCAATCCTATGGAATAGTCCTTAGATCCTGTCTGGAATCAGAATTTTCCAAGTGGGTGTTGTATCACCCCACAGCTGTCTGTTTGCCTCTGGTCTAGGACTTCATGATTGCTGAGCACATGCACAGTAGAGCTGGGGAATATAGGCTTCTTTTTTTCTTTCCAAAGCTATATGCCACTTGAACTTTTAAAACAGGATGGAAAACACTCTCCATTTGGTGTGCTAGGATCTGCATTAAAATTATTCCTTTCCCTGTAAACTGTCCCCTCTTTGTAAGACAGTTTACTCTATGCTTCCTCATATTTCTCCCATTGCCCAGAGAGTAGTTATGCTGCAGGCAGGCAGCTGTCAAGGTTTTGAGAGATTACTGGATCACACTGGTTTTTTTAAGACCAGTGTTTTTCTTTGCAAATAAATGTATATTCTGCGGACTCACGTGAAAATGCTGATTTACTAAATACATCCCTTTTACCTGGTATGACTCCTAAACAAAAGTTTTGTGAAACCAAGGCAAATTGGTCAGAGTGAGATTTTTCAGAATGAGTGCTGCTTCCAGATGTCACTAGTTTCGTTCTCATCTGTTTCAGACCTTACCCTTGAACACAAGCACTGCTTTGCTTTCTGTTCCTCCACCTAATTTTCTATTACCAATGCAGACTTCCCCTGCAGTGCTTGCTGCTGGAAGCAGGTGCTCTGCACCGCCTCAGTTCTCTAACCAGTTTCAATAGTCATCCTAGTGAACACTGACAGGACATCACTTAAGCCTTTTTTCCTCTCCTCATGTTACCTGTTTTTACACAGTTGTTCACATTATCAGCCCGTTGCAGTAAGGTTTTATTTTCTCACAAGCCAGTAACATAAGCAGGGACTTAGTCAAAGAACACACAAAAGAAGCTGCACAACACACGGTATTGCACATTGATTAGCTTTAAAATGAGTAAGTACAAATTACCACTCCATAATGAAACATTCAATTGGACAGAGACTAAGGAGCCAAAGATTTTATTTGGTGGGACTCTTCCTAGAGAAAGGTAACTGCACATGACATCTTTAGTGGAAAACATTAATTACATGTGTAAGAGCAGTACATGAAGAACCACTGCGAGTGGGCCTTTCACCCCTGAACTACTGCACTGCCAGCCCCAAAGCATAAATAAATTGTGAGGACCAGGTTCAGCCAGCTGCCCACAACTGCATTTACCAGCAAGGTGGCTTTATATGCTCCAGGGAATGTTGTCTTGTGAGCAAGCACACCAAAATGAAGGTACTTCCATGCCTAAGTGTTCAGATGCATGCATGTGTGATAGAGGGAGGAGCAGTGATCTAGATGAAGTCTGGCATGTTCACTGCAGTAATGTGGAGGTATTGGTCCTACAAGTTATGGCTCTGAAGAGACAGGATGGAAAAGGAATAAATGGATACAGCAACACAAAGGGCAAGGATGGGGTGGGTGCAATCCAGTAAGTGCTGCTATCCCAAAAACATAGCAACATTGCAAAGACCTGTGCAATCTCAGTTTCTCAGATGAGTTAACTGTTCATTTTTTTAGCTGCTGGTTATGCAGGAGGACTTTTCCTAGAGAAAAGGCATTCACTTATATTTTGTCAATCCCTCTCATATCCAAAGGACTACAGTGTTGCAGTTAGAAGCAGAGCAATGTCAGTGCAGGCAGCAAGGCAGAGACCTCAACTTCACTGAGAGAGGGCAGACAACCCTTACCTCCCACTTTGCCTGTTTAAGTAAGCGTGAATCAGTAACCAACTTGATTCGCTCCCTAGCATTTGTATGTCAAACACTTAAGCTAACCTTAGGGCAGAAAGTGGGTTATAGCACCATTAGTGGGACAGTAAAATATCTCACTTCCTCAATAAAAATGCTATTCCGTATTATTTTAAGCTACTTTTATAGTTTTACAAGGTGTTGCTTCCTTTCTCATACAGACATTTCACTCCTACTCCCCACACCAAAAGTTCCTCCTTCTAGTGCCGTTCACCCAGTGGTAGCCTTCAATGGTGAAGGCAGACCTGCTAGCCTCTTACTCACCTTTTCTGACCTTGCTGCAATGAATTCAACAACACACTCGGCAAATACTGTTGCACTGGCTATGTTAACTCCTTCAGTGCTGAACAGTTTGTGGAGATGCACCCAGCACATCCACTGAGTTCTCAAGTAATGATTTTCTAAGCCAGAAATATAAGATGCTAATACAGCTGTAAACTGATCTATTTCCTAAGCATATTTGCAAAATTATACAGAGATAAATTCTGTTTTCAATCCTTGTTTTCAGGGGTAACACCTATCCTTCCCAGGAATCTCAGGTGCTGAGTCTGAAGTCAGGTCAGCAACTTTCTGAACCATGGTTTCTGTGAAGACTGTTTTTTCAGAAGCAAAGTGATCCACACTGAAGACTCTGCAGTAGATGATCAAAATACAATAACCTTGAAGGAAAATAAGATTATGTCTCTGTTACAGAGGACTCAGATGAGTCATATTCTGCTTGATTTATCTTCTTGTTCTCTTGGGAACATCTTGAGAACAACCAACTGAGCAAATTGCAGGCAGCAGAAAAGGTTAGTATTTTTGCAGTTTGCCACCAGATGCAGCTAGCTTTTTTTTTTTTAAGATGGTGAAATATTTCTGGATTTATTTAAAAACTTTTTGATATTTAGCCTTTTCTGAAAATGAGTGTTCTAGACAACAGCATAAAGCTAATATGGGCCTTTGTTGCATGGGATCTTTCAGGTAAAATACCCCAGCTTCTGTTCTTGTTATGTAATAGAAGGATAAATTGAGAGAGAAACAGGCTTCCTAGACATGTGCAAAGCTTTATATGCATGAACTGTGCACAGCAGTGGGGCCCACTGTTTAAACAGTAGAAGCAAAAGCAAAAAAAAAAATAACCACAAACATGGCAAACTATAGTTTGTATTGCAGATTGCATACAGGGACCAACATCCTTGAAAAACTCACTAGGTAAAAAACATTTGAGAGAAGAGGACAAAATGCCTGCTGGCTTTTGTGGATTCCCTTTCTTCATACAGACATTTCCCACGGCTGAGTCATGCCAGTTTAATCAGCTCCCACATACTAAATCCCCCTCTGTGCCGTGTTTGCTCATTACTCTGCATACATAAGCCCCTCAGCTCTATTGCTGGCTAAATATACCTCCCTCACTGGCTGTTTTGTTTTTGTGTGGCTGCACAAAGAGCTGTCCTAGCATGACTGAGGGAACGACACAGAACTGGAAATAAATGGCAAATGCAAGAGCTCCTGAACATCTCTCTAAAGCACTCAGCAGGTGAGAGGCAGGTTCATAGAAAGGCAGTCACCTTTCCTTAGGCACAGGAGGGAATTTAAGTTCTTAATTCATAGTTCAGCATTCTGTTACAGCCAAGTTCTCTGAAATTCAGCATGGTAGATGACAAACTGAGTTGTAACTGAGGACCCAAAACACACAGGTGTTCAGAGACTCAACTGAACAAGACTGTCATCTCTTGTAAAAACTTTCAGTGCTGTCAGGTTCACCAGGCTGAACCAAGCCCAAAGAGCAGCTCTGCCACTTCTATTTCTGGTCATGGAATCAGGTCTGTTTTTCTCAAACAGCATTCAGAGCAAGTCACAAAATGTGAAAGGGCAGCAGCAACTCAGTTCCTCCTTATTATCTTTACCTACTACAAGCTATCCTTCACTTTGGGAACAGATGCAAACACACACAAAATAGAACTAGAACCTGAATGCAGGGAACTACCAGTACCCTGGGGTTGCAGCGGGATGGCAGAGGTGAGGGTTGTATTTCTGAAGGGTCTATCAAGTGCTGTGTCAGTTAAAAACATCTGTTGCATGGGTTTCCATGGAACTGCCTCTCCTGCATCTCCGGATAAGTAATGTTTGCACCTTGAAGACACCATTGCTTTGTGGTGCTCACTGTCATACAATAAGCACTCCTTGTATAATCCACAAATGATGATATAAAACAGCAGAATAATCCCCCTGAAACCAGTCATTACCACAGTTAAACTGTTAGCCTATTAACTATCCTCAGGGCTCCCTTCAGGCTCTTAACTGCAGCTAAAACTGATTTTCATAGGGATTATACTTACATAAGGACCAGAGATAGTCTAAATATGGAGTGTTTGTTACCAGGCAGACCAAAACATAACCACTGAAGCTCTTCATGGCATCTCTGGTACCAATCTTAACATCCCTATTTGTGATAGGGATGTTACTTGTACTTGTTAAAGCAATAACTTTGCAAACAAGTATTTTCCACAAAAGTAATGCAACAATAGAAATAAAAACACTTCCTAATTATTTCTTTTTTTGAAGCTCCAAACATATTTAATTAAAATAATCAAGAAAGTTGGTTTCCACTTAGTGCCTTCATAATAAAAAGAACAGCTATGAACAGAAACTGAAGCTGTAACAGAACAAGATGAGCATTTAATGTTCTTGCAGTGAACTCCCTTCAGACTACTTTAGCAGAGGCCCAGCATTATCTAGTATTTCTTGAAATCCACATTCATTGTTTATTCTTCCTGATGAAAAATTAGACACAGCCAACATTATTGCTTTTATTACAAAATGTAAATAAATTCAAAAATTGTAAATCTCTGTGTACATTTTAATTAAAAGTTAAGTGAACTGTCAGTCCTTTATGAGCTGGTGTCAGATGTGGCTAAGGAAACAGATGAAAAAGATGAGGAAGAAGATGGTGAATATTCATTATTTGTTATTGACACTTTTTCTTCATATTTTGGTGGTGATTCAGAGGAAAGGAATAGTATTGGTAACATATCTGAAGGTGAGCTGCTTCCAGAAATTGTATATATGGATTCACAGTCTCTAACAGCAACTGTTCTTTCATCATCAGCAAGCTGTGCTCTATAAAAAACAGAACTGTGTATTAGCATAATTCATTTATCCACAGTGAGTGAAATTTGACTTGATTTACATAAACATACATGTATGCACACACTTCCTAAAAATCCCTGAAGCAAAGAACTTGCATAAGCATTAGGATTTCATTCCGTGGGCTACATAGTGACTCATACAAAAATTTTATGATTTCAGATGGGAAGGGCAAAACAAGCTCCCTTCTAACCTTTCAGATTACCAGTCACAGCCTGGCTTATGGGTATTAACTGCTTCTGGCTGTGCTATTTCACAATTTTACTAAATCATCTTCTAATCCTTAGTTCCCAATGTATCTTCCCTCTTGTAGTATATCACATACACAGTCCTCTTCCTTTATGAAAGTCAGTTACTAGACTTAGAACTGCATCACAAAAATC
This sequence comes from Rhipidura dahli, assembly GCA_013399225.1. Classification (NCBI taxonomy): domain Eukaryota; kingdom Metazoa; phylum Chordata; class Aves; order Passeriformes; family Rhipiduridae; genus Rhipidura; species Rhipidura dahli. The sequence continues at coordinate 190,590 of VXAC01005934.1, forward strand.
ACAATCCTTAGCCTTTTGAGAACTTGCATGCAAGGCAATCAAATTTTTATTAGGCATTCCAGCAATGCATGACAGACATAAGGAGTCATATTCCTGCCCAGAGCTAGAGAAATAGAAACAATTGGACATGATTAGACTGCCAAGTTCCCAGTGACAGTCAAGGTGAACAGCCAAGTATTCACTTTCTTCCTCTAACCACCATAGGATCCAAAGTGGTTGAACCCACATTGCTCTGGTAACTTGCTCATCTTGCTCTGGAGTTGGCCCTCAGCATACTGCTTCAGCTGCTTCCCAAGCAGAGGGAAGAACTCCTCACGATTCACTCCCACAGCAGACTCCTCCTTTTGTATAGGTACATCTATATACATCTATAGGTACATCTATACCAATACTGAGCAAGTTACTGACAGAACACTGAGCAATGGACTGAAGAGGCAAATCGACGTTGTCCAGTAGCCACCAACACATGAAATGTGCACCCCCTGCCGTATTTGGGATCTTCAGCTATGGCACTGTTATGAACAACGAGGTCATTGCTTCTCTTCCATCAAAGTGCTTGGGAAGAAATTTGCACTAGTCAGTATGACCTGACTGCCAGCAAGTGCTGAGCCATGAAAGAGCAGGATTGAGCGAAAAACCCAGAGGTAGTAGCAGCTCAGCAGGTCCTCTGTGAGGACACTGGGAAGCATGGAAGGGCAACAGCTAGAGCACCCCAAGCCAGAAAACACCACAGGACAAGGCTAGGCATTCTGGGTTCTGTATTCCTGAGGTGTTTTATCCACTCCACTGGATACTATCCCAACAAACTGCCTCTTTGTGTACATGCATTCACAGCACAGAAATCTAGACAGGTATTAAACCACATCCACATGGTTTTCCAACAATTCCAGAGATGGTGACTCTACCACTTTCCTGAGCAGCCTGCTCCAATGCGTTACAAACCTTTCCATGAAAAAAACCCTTCCTAACAGCTAAGATAAACTGGCACAGCTTAAGGCCTTTTTCCTTAAAAGGAAAGAATTTCCTCTTGTCAGTCACTTGTTACCTGGCAGAAGATGCCAACCCCCATCTTGCCACATCCTCTTTTCCAGCAATTGAAGAGAACAATAAGGTCTCCCTGAAGCCTCCTTTTCTCTAGACTGAAAAATTCCAGCTCCCTCAGCCACTCCTCACAGGACTGGTGCTTCAGATCCTTCATCAGACGCGTTGCTCCTCTGTCAGGAGCTCAGTGGATCTGTGTCTTTCTCATCACAAAGGGCCCAAAACTGAACCACAGAATCCTAGAATAGCCTGGGTTGGAAGGGATGTTAAAAGATTATCTAGTTCCAACCTCCAATGCCTTCAACAGGGACATCCTTCACTAGACCAGGTTTCTCAGAGCCCCATCCAAATCTGGCATTAAACACTTCTAGGGATGGGACATCCATAACTTCTCTGGGCAACCTTTTCCAGTGTCTCACCACACTCACAGTAAAGAACTTCTTCCTAATATCTAATCTAAAATTTCTTTCAGTTTGAAACCAATCCCCCTTCCTGTCACTTCATGCTCTCCATATTTCTTGTAGGCTCCTTTCAGGTACTGGAAAATGCAAATAGGTCACACCAAAGCCTTCTCTTTTCCAGGCTGAACAAACACAATCCTCCCAGCCTTTCCTCATAGGAGAGGTGCTCAAGACCTCTGTCATCTTGGTGGCCTCCTCTGGACTTGCTCCAATAGGTCCATGTCCTTCCCATGCTGGGACCCCAGAGCTGGATGCAGCACTGCAGGTGGGGTCTCAGCAGAGCAGAGCAGAGGGGCAGAATCCCCTCCCTGGCCCTGCTGCCCACGCTGCTTTGGATGCAGCCCAGGACACGTTTGGCTCTCTGGGCTGGGAGTGCCCAAGGCTGGGTCATGTCCAGCCTCTCACCCACCAGCACCCCCAAGTCCTTCTGGGCAGGGCTGCTCTGATCTGTCCATCCCCAGCCTGTGCTGATACCAGGGGTTACCCTGACCCAGGTGCAGCACCTTGCATTTGGCCTTGTTAAACCTTATGAGATTCCCATGGACCCACTTCACCACCTTGTCCAGATTCCTCTGGATGGCATCCCATCCTTCAAGTCTGACAACTGCACCACTCAGCTTGGTGTCATCTGCAAATCCATTCATGGGTATCATTAATGAAGATATTAAATAACAGGTCTGAATATGGACCCTTGAGGGACACCATTTGTCACTGAAGTCACACTGAGACTCTGAGCCATTGACCACTACCCTCTGGATGTGACTGTCGAACCAATTCCTCATCCACCAAACACCACCCATCAAATCCCTCTCTCTCCAATCTAGAGAGAAGGATGCTGTGGGGGACTGTGCCAAAACCTTTACAGAAGTCCAGATAAATGACATCTGTAGCCCCTCCCTTGCCCTCTGCTGCAGTCACCCCACCACAGAAGGACACTGGGTTGATCAGGCAGGACCTGCCCTTGGTGCAGTTGTGCTGCCTGTCCTGAATCGCCTCCCTGTCCTACCTGTGCACAGCTCTAGGAGCATCTGTTCCATGATCTTTTCAGGCAGAGGTGAGGCTGACGGGCCAGTATTTCTCAGGGTCCTCTTTTCTGCCCTTCTTAAAGGTGGGTCTAATGTTTCCCCTTTTCCAGTCACCTGGGACTTGCCCTGAGTGCAGTGACTTTTCAAATATCATGGAGAGTGACTTGGCAACTGCCTCTGACTGATATCTACTGACTTCATCTACTAACAATTCCCTCAGGACTCTGGGATGCAGCTCATTAGGTCTCACAGACTTATGTACATTCCAGTTCCTCAAAGAGCCATGAACCTGATCTTCTCTTACAGTGGGAGGGACTTTGTTCCCCCAGTCCCCATCCTGCTGTCTATCCACCCTTGAGTAAAAAGAGAGGCTGCCATTCAAAATAGAGGCAAAAAAGTTGTTGAGTACCTCAGCCTTCTCATTAACTGTCACCACTTTTCCAGCATTGTTTATCAGGGGGTATCCCTTCTTTGACTTTCCATTCCCAGTTAATGTACCTGTAGAAGCCCTTCCCATTATTCTTTCTGTCCCTTGCCAGGCCTTGGCCTTCCTCAATCCCTCCTTACGCAACTGTGCTTCATCTCTAAACACTTCCTAGGTCACCTGTCCCAGTTTTCACTGCCTGTACGTTTGCTTCTTTCCCTTTATTTTGACCAGCAAGGTCCTACTCAGCCACGTCTGTCTCTTGCCCTCCATGTCTGATTCCTTGCTCCAAGGAATTGCCAGCTCTTACACTCCATGGAAGAGCTCCTTCAAGATATGCCAGTTCTTTTCTACTCCTTTGCTCCTGAGGGCAGTCTGCCAAGGGATCCCACTGACTAGGCTCCCAAAGGACTGGAAGTCTGCTTTCCTAAAGTTCAAGAGACAGACTTTTACTCCTTACGCAACCCATTGTTATGGGTTAACCCCGATATGACAGACAGTTGTCTGGTCGAATCACGTTTCTCTCAATGTTACCTATAAAAATCCCGCGGAGGGTGGGAGTTTGGGGAGTTTCTTCTGACCCAGGGGTGGTGGCCGGGAGCCACGGTCCCACTAGGCCCCCGCCGGGCCAGGTGGCCCTGCCCTTGCCCCCTTCCCAAGCCACAGCACGGACTCTGGGGCTCTGGGGGGGCGGCCCTCGGGCTCCCTCCGGCGCGGCCTCTCTGGGACCGGCTCTGTCCCTCCTCACGGGCCCAGTGGAGGACTGATGGAGCCTGCAGT
>VXAC01005936.1:0-23717 GCA_013399225.1 Rhipidura dahli
TCCTGCAGGAGCCGAGTCATCTCGTGATGTAGATACTCCTCACGCTCCCGCATCCGCATGACGGCATCCTTATCAATCTCTACCTTCACCTTAAGCCCAGTGTGGGTGGCTAACAGGGCCAGGATGAAGGCAAGCGTGGGAGACATGGCCTGCTGGGAGAAAGGGGGCTCAGCAGGGAACAGGGGGCTGGGGGCACCTGGAATGTTCCCAGAGCCTCTCTGGTCCCCTGCCACACTGAGAGCCCCAAGCCCTTCTTTGCCCAGCACTGGGGACAGAGCCCTGCCCTGAGGATGCCAGCTCTCACTTCTGATGCCCCCCTGGGCATCTCTGCCAGCCCCCATCCAGCCCAGCATTCCCCCTGTGTCTGCACTCACTGGCTGCCCAAATCCTATTGCCCGCTGATGGCCCTGGACACAGGTGCCAGTGTGACCTGTCCTCTGGGATGTCACAGCCAGTCAGACCATGTCACTTGGCTGCCAAACTGGCCATGCCCCTGCTCACAGCTGCCACTGTGACCCATCCCCTGTGATGTCACAGCCCCCACAGCCACACCTCCCAGCCCACAAGCCCCAGCCTTGGTCCCACTGCTGGGCTCAGTGGCTCCTGGGCATCTTCACCCTGAGTGCAGACCCAGCCACAGGAGCCCCAGGGCACTCTGCATCAAGGCTGCAGACACCCTGAAGGCATCATGGAAAGAACATGGGGACTGTAGGTGCATGTTCCAGTGCTGAGCACCCCTGGCTGCCCTCCACAGGAACCTAAACCTCACCTGCTGCAACTTGAGGATATTTCTTCTCCTCCTGTCCCTTGTCTCTTGAGAGAGGAGATCCCTCCTCACCTGGCTGCAGCCTCTTGTCAGAGTTGCAGCATTTGGCTGGAGCACCCAGCAGCAAAGCCAAGGGCAAATCCTCACCTTCTGAGGGTTACAGATTTCTTTGCGGTGCCCTGCTGTGCAATGTCACTGCCCTGCTCCTGGGGACAATGGGAACGTTCTGCTCTGAGCATTTCTTGGTGGTTTATTTGCACAAACTCTGCACGCTGAGATTTGAGATTGCTGAGGTTCCTTCCTGGCAGCACATATGATTCTGTGCCTGACACTCCAGTGGTTCCAGTCTTTAGACAGTCCCCACCTGACCTGAGTTAAAGCACAGGAATTCCTGGGAAGAACGCTCTCTCTTGCCCCCTTAAAATCCCTCACATCTGGGCTTATCTATAGTGAAAAGTTTCTTGAAACTCAGAATTATTTAAGAAAATAAATAAAAGAAAATTAAGCCCAATGAAGGAACCATCATATATAATCCAATTTCAAATTCCTAAAACTCTTGAAATGTCACTTTCTGTGACATTTTACTTCTACCACCATGAACAAATAACAGCCTCAGGCCAACTCTTGACACATTTCGCAGTGTGGCACATCCATCACACAGTCCTCTGGGACATTCTGAGTCTCCTTCAGTAATTCCTAAGTGATCTGAGAATGAAGCACTACAATTTTGAATCCCCTTTCTCAGCAAGTTTGGTATTTCTGCCTGCCAGATGACTTTCTGAGTCAGACAGTGTGTGTGGGTTCAATTCAGCTGAGCAGCATTCCCTGCTGCCATAGTGGAGAGATGCCTTTGTAGGACTTGACTGGCATCATCTTGATAATCCAGCCTCATTTCACACAACGGATCTGCACTGCATTAAACACCCCTGTGACAGAGCTGGGTGAGGGGACAGCTGGAAGAACAAAGCTGTTCTTTTCCACCTGGGGATAGTGGGAAGGAAATGCCTGAGGAGAACGCAGGGAAGTCTACAGATTCAGGGCTGGAGTTCCCTGAAAACTGCTCAGCAGATCCAGCTCTTCAGCTGCACAGCCACCATTGTCACTGCTCTGCAGGGAGAGGTGGCTCCCAGGCAGCCTGTGGGATTGGTTCCAAGGCAGGGCAGGGATGAGCAAAGGGCCTTTTCCTCACTGTTGACCTTCAACGGGAACTTCATTGTAGCTGCTCCACTGTTCCACTGAAGTTCTCCCAAGCTCTGTCCCTACAATTTCTATTTGCTCTGCTTATGTCCATGCCAAAGCTGACTCAAGTATTAATGTTAAGTTAGAGACTTTTTAGAGGCACTCTGTTGATACTCCTGCTCTGTATCACACACACACACACACACACACGTATCTCACATACCTAATCTCTCCTCTATCTATTTCTCATAGGAGTAACTCTCCTTACTTGCCTAAATTCATCAAATTGTATCCACACAGGCAGAAATAGTAGAAGTCACCAAGGAAAATATTGTGAAATACAACTTGGCAGAATGACTCAAGAGGCTTGAGGGCACATTTCTGATGACTGACCACAGAGTTACTTCAGGAAAATAGTTCTTGAAGATGATCTCTGTGTAAGCATCCACACAGTTGTGGGAAGATGTTGTTAATTCCTTGGTTTCCTGGCTGTCCTCGACCAAGGCACCAACCCCTGAATGCCAGGCAGCGTAACTGCAGAGTTGCTGCTCTGAAGCCCAGCGTGGGTGGATCACGCAGAGGCGGGGCTGCCCACAGCGAGGGACCGACGAAGCGCCAATGGAATGAGGCAAAGAGGCAAAGGTTTGTGGAAGGGGGTCTTCCCCGTTGTCACGATACACAGAGAAGAACCACACTGACTCCAAGGTGGAAAATGATGGAGAATCTGTGACTTTACAAATTTTCAGAAGAGTTTTTATAAGGTAGATTGTGAACATGTTAGGTGTCACAACACCATCGGTTCTGTGTGTTAGCCACCTCCCAGGAGGCAGACCCAAAAATCTGGAACGTAGCAGAAAGTTGTTTTCCTAACAGAAATAATCTCTATCAGATAAAAACAAGTGCAGGTGCAAAAGCAATTGTTACCTAACTGTAACATTGTTTAGGCTAGCACTAAACCATTGTTTAGTGCTCTCACAGAACACTAGAGAGCTAACATTTTCCTAGCTAAAGCATTCTCAGCACTGACAACCCGTGGTCTCCTTTATTATGGAAAAGGTGAAGGGATCCGGGAGGGAGAGTCATGGAGGGAGAACTCCAGCAAACTGTCCCTGTGCAGCCGGTTTTAAGGGAGGCAAGAACTGGGAGTGATTGAGGGAGCAGCCAATGGGGTAAAGGACAAGGGGAGGGTACAGTGGTCAGGGGTCCAATAAAAACAACCAATAAAACCTCAAATATAACAGAACTTTCTGGAAGAAGGAGTCAGCCCAAAGCCCTGGACACGCCTTCCTTCTAGAACAAAGGGTGGATCTTAGATCCTGGTTCCACCCCTCAAGTTCTCCCCTAAAGAGGAGCCTCCTACAGAGGAGGTGGAGCTGGAGCAGGAGGCGGTGATTGGAGCCAGGGTTGGACCCTCCACAGGAAGAGACACATACAGGTAACATATGGTAGCAGAGCTTTGTCCAAATCCTGCTCCGAGTTCACACACCTTCAGCATGCAAACATGAAAGAAAATAATTTCAAGTTCCGTTGGTAGCATAGGTAAAAATCAATTATCTATGGATATGGAGGACAAAAGCAGCAGAGAAATTATACTTCTGATGTTGTAATATACAATGAAAAGTAAAAATTTCACAGCCTCTTTGAAGAGTATTTAACAATACGGCTAAAATATGGTGGTTTGGGAGCTGAATTTTGGGAAAACCACCAGATGCTTAAATAAAAATTCCATCCTTTTCCTCTTTGAGTAAACACAAGCTCCTTCCGAGTTTTTTTCCCCCCAGACACCTAAAAGCAACAATTAACTCAGGCTTTTTAAAAAAAAGATAATGAGAATCAATTACTTTTATTATACAAGCTTAAGGATTTTTTTTCCCTTGAATTAGGGCACTTCAGAGAAGTTATTCAACAGCAAATATCACAGCCTATTCTCACTGGTAACAAAGAAAACAATCCTCAAGACACACTTTGTGAGCACAGGGCTCTCTGTCCTGGGATTTTTGGGTGTCCCCATGTGCTGAACAGCACCCGCTGACAGCTCGTGACATTATCTGCCTGTTCTTGGGGCTTCTCTCAGGTGTGAGCCCTCTGTGCTGAAGATTTATTCTCCTTCCTCTGCTGTGGTACAATGATCAGGAGATTTCAGTCACAGCTCTGTTCCTTCTGGCATGGTCAGGTCCCCCAGCACCTTTTGGAAGGTGTACTTTGGACCTGAATTGATTAAGGGGGAAAGACTCTTGCCCAGGGGAATAACAATCGTGCTTCTAAAGTAAATATCCAGTGAATATACCCCAATCTGTATCCACCAAAACATACCCCATTCGTGATCTTACATGAAATCACAAGCCAGTGTTTTGCCCTCAGACAGTCTAGTTTCTGTGTTTCACTATATTATAGTGTTTGTTGGTTTCTTTTTACTTTGAGCATGTTTAGCATCATTTTTTTTTCCAGTTATTACTACTTTTCCTCCAGGGAAACACAGAATGAAATAGAGAGGCTTTTGGGTGTGTGACCTCTTGGTCAGAGGCAGTGAACAACCATCCTCCCTCACATAAACTGGCTCAGCTGTAAAACTCCCTGACACGGGAAGGCCAACACCTGGGATACTGACATGGAGGCAGCTGGGGAGGGGTCATAAACCATCAGAGACCAAAGGTGTCCCCCAGACTCATAGCTGAGGCCACCAGCACACTGCAGGGGATGCAAAGAGATGCAGCAGACCCAGAGTGTGTAGTAGGAGACTCTGTCAAACTGACCCTCCCCAGGTGAGGTACCTGGGCATCCCCACCTGGCCCAAATGTGCATAAATCCATTGAACTCCGTATTTTGTGGGACCCTCACCACTGAGAGCCCCAGAAGGAGAGGATCAACAGGTCACTGTTAGGATCCATGGAATGGTGCTATTTCCTACTTAATCTGTCTTTGTCACTCTCTTTCTTCATCCCTGCCCCCCCCCCTTTTTTTCCTATTTATTTTTATCTCTCGCTCATCCTCATATTAATTGTGAAATAAAATCCACACTGTTGACTTTGGTGTGTGGTCTTGTTTGCACCTCAGGTGTGGCAGAGGCATCTCTCAAGTAATTTTAACAATCAGATCATAGTACATAGTCACCATGGACTTTTCTGAGGAATATCATTCATGAACAAATGCTCTAAGGCATTTACAATGGCTCAGAACTCCACTGTTGGTTTTCCTTAAGTGTCAGAATTCTTCTGATCTTACAATACATGGAAATTTCTTTTTGCAGGTTTTTTTTTTTTAAGTACTACAGACATAACAAAACCTTGCATCCTTAAGCATGCTCAGGGCAGCCAAAAAAAAACTGGAAACACTGAGGAAATGCATCCTGCATAAAAAATTTCTGACATTCCATGGAGTCTCTGCAGTTGAGGAGGGCACACCAATGTGGCATCCAAGGCAGTTTATTGTCCTGAGGGGCTCCAGGGACCGAAATCAAGTGGGGAGAGCAAGCACAGCCACTTTATATGGAGGTGGAATCAGGGGTGGGAACAGTCTCAGGGCCAATAGAAATAGACAAGGGGAGGGGTCATAGGTAGGGTTAAACACAACCATCCAGTGAGGGGAAACATGGGGAGGGGAGAAATTCAAAGGGACCAATGGGGCACTGAGGGGAGAACGTTCTGGAAAGGGGAGGAGAAAGGGGGTGGAGTACATAGAGGATTGACAACCAGAACGGGGCACATACAGTGCAGAAAGTGGAGGGGAAACAGAAAACTGATTGACAATGTCTTAAGTAGGACTAAACCAAGCACGGGGGAGAAGGACGCCACAACACCCCTTCAATTACAGAAAATTTTTGTTGTTCTTACCCCATCTCAGACCTATTGTGCACATTCTGGCTGTTAAGGGGTGTTTGCAGAAGCCGTGCAAGGTTTTCTCTCAATAGATTATGGCACTTTCCAGCAATCAGTGCCTGCAGGAGTGCTGCAAACTTCCCACTGCAATCACAACACATATACATGGAGGAAACACTATGGATAGGATCAGCACTACAAACAGTTGCAGGAAATTTCCATTCTTCCATGTGACTTTAGCTTTCTCTCCACAGTCAAAACAGTGTCTGGCATTGAGAGACATTTGTTTCCCATCTATNCACGAGTTTGTGACACAATGCCTAGTTTGGGAAAAATTTTAATTTCTGGATATTAATAGTTCACCAACAAAGAAAATGTTAAGTTTGATTAGAATTTTTTTTCTTGGCTTAGGTTGTCTGTAGAGGAAAAAAATAATACAATTAGCCATATCTTCCAGTTCACAGCAAGGATATAACTAGCAATTGGCAACCAGCAATGTCAGCTCCTCAGTGAGCACCATGCAGGTAGTTGTGCCACACATGTAACAAAGTAGCAGGCAAGAGAAAGGATGCAGAGGCCTGGAGCCTTTGATCACCTGAAGATCCACCGGATGCTGCGGGCTCTATTTTTAACATAAACATTACTTTTAAAACCAGTCAATCCAAAGCAGAATAGTGAAAGTTCTGCAAAGAACTCTACTGGCCTCACAGTCTCTGAGCACCCTGAAGTGGTGGGTGTTCTGAGTACCAGTTCCACTTGGAATAAGCCATTATAAACAACTTTAGAACTGGATCTCCATACAGTACTCTTTTTCTTCTGTTTCTTGAGTGATCAAACACATATTTGCTCCTGAAACTTCTCCTGAAAGGCATCTGACACTTTTGCTTCAGCAGTAGTAGGAGGTCCCGTGTAGTAAATGACTGAACTTCATTTCTAGCAGCATCTCAGCATCTCAGTGTAACTAGCCTTACATGAATCACATAAGAAACTACATTATACCTTTTCATATTTTTATTTTATTTTATTTTATTTATATTTTTTGTTTGTTTTTTTACTGTTTTTTAAGGCTTCTGCTTTTAGAGAACAGCCAAGTAGCACAGGCTGTGTGTCATTACTAATTTATTTCCAGGTGAATCAGCACCAGTCACACTCAGGACCTAATGAGCAGGTAAGTTGAAAAAAACACTTCATATGGTATTTCCTACTGAAGTGAAGGCATGCCAGATGGAAACTGAGTTTTTACACTTGTGATTTAGTGTGTGCCGTAATCCAGTCCTGACCTAGCTGAGTATGATTCATGTAAGGTAGGAAATACCAATAATTGCAAGCAAGCTCTACAGGAAGAAACATTTTTTTCCACATTTTTGGCCTCATTTATATTTTTAGAACATTGCAGCTGTAACAACACCATTATTGTGCCTTCTAAAAGAGTCCTCTGAGTACCTGCACTCAGTCTTGGGAGGCAGAAGGAGCTACCTGTGTTATTAATCATGTGTGACTTTCCAAAGGCAAGAGGCTTTAAATTCCATTATGTGTTCAATCCAGAGAAGACGTCTTCATCGGACACTACAGGATTGTTTGAAAGTGTTTTTAGGCACTGTAAAATTATCTTTGGTTATAGAATCCAATACAAGTCTTGCCAACATCTTCCAAATCTGATGATGTCTTTCTGTGTAATAAATGCTCTTATTGATCCTCCCTGTCCTGAAGTCATTTTACACTGCTAATGCCCCACAATGCTCTCAAGTGCAGGTGGATAACCCTTTTCTGGAAATACAGATTATCTCTATCCTCTTCCTGTATATTATTCCGTCAGTGGTGCTCTCCTGGGAAAGCTGTACATTTTTCTGGCCATCCCCTGGTACTGAACATGTCCCTTTACCCTTGATTCAAACTGGCCCCTGCCTGCAAAATGCACACAGGATTGGTGATGTTCACATGAACAGGAGCCTTGTGCCCATCGTCCAGTTATTTATTTTTATGCCACCAATAACAGCTCTGTCTAGGAAGGATCATGTCAAAACTAATTCACTCTTAAAGCACAAGAGCACAGCTTAAATAAATAAACAAATGAATCAATAATCAGCCCCTGAACTTTACAGCAGAAATCTTCTGCCTTGCTGGGAATAAAAATAACAAATGAAAGAAAGAGAGGAAGGGAGGAAGGAAGGGAAGAGGAAGGAAGGGAAGAGGAAGGAAGGGAGGAGAAGGAAAAGGAAAAAAGAAAAAGGAAAGAAAGAAAGAAAGAAAGAAAGAAAGAAAGAAAGAAAGAAAGAAAGAAAGAAAGAAAGAAAGAAAGAAAGAAAAGAAAGAAAGAAAGAAAGAAAGAAAAAGAAAGAAAGAAAGAAAGAAAGAAAGAAAGAAAGAAAGAAAGAAAGCCCCCCTCCCCCCCAAATCAGTCACCTTAGCATTCCTAACACCCTAATACTCTTCAGGCTTTTGTTTTTATTTCTTGTCATTTCAGGTCTATTTCACAGTTGCCAGTCACAATGATGACACCACCTCTATTTATATTTTACAGTCACAAGACTGTAAGGACATGGGAGTTTTGATCAGCTTTTTCTCCAGAAAACTGGGGACTCAGACCCTGCAATGTATTCCATGTATTTTGGTAAACTCTAGGTAGTTTTTATTCCAGTGCCAAACTCTTCCTTGGTGTTTCCTGACATTGTTGTTTGATTTTTACAGAATTTATGAGTAAGTGGCTTCTTCCTCACAGTGGTTTGCACTTTTAAAATAATCTCTAATATATTTAAGACAATTCTCTTGTTTCCCAAGAACAAATAACCCTGAGTTTCCAAAACACAACATGAGCACCAAGCTCATTGTTCAGTCACATTGTTCAATATTCAGCATGAGGTGTTTGCCTCCAGCTGAGCATGCAGACCTTCAGCTGAGTCAGAGCACATCTGCTGTCTAATAAAAACTTCACTTCTTAATATTCTGGTGATCTGGATTGGGTGCCAGGGAAACACTGGCAGTGAGCAGCAGCTCCAGTGGAGACAGAGCAGCCAAAATGCTGCTTCAGGACACAACTCTGTCTCTCTGTTTGCTTTAGGACTTAATTAAGAGGCAATTCTAGTTCATAAGACATTATACTACAAGGCTGCTGATTTATTAGGCGGACATTCAGTAATGTGATGGAGTGTTCTTGTACACACTGGATTAACTATGAGTGTGTTGCGCCAGGATGACTGGAAAATTGAAAGCTTATCTATTTCAGCCTGCTGCTGGCGTCCCTGGGTGAAACTTTTTCAGTGAGCTGTGCAGGTTCCTGAACTGCAGGATTGAAATTTTCTATGATACAGTCCTTCACAAGAGTATTCTAATTTTTTATACTTAGTGGGTTTATTTTTTTTTTCTATTGCATCTTTTAAGCAGTTTGAAATATAAAGAAGGTGACCAGAAATGGTCTGTTTGCTACAGGATGTGTGAGAAGAGGAAATAACAAGTCCCTGAATACAGCAGTCACTCAAAACTTCATTCTTTGTTAGAAATCACTTTCTATTGTGGTCAAAGATATATTTGCCTTCAGAAAGCACAGTATTTTTCTTTTCCCTGACTGTTTTATATAGGCTCAGCTTCAAGGTGTCTAAGCATGAAAAGTCTCATGGGTTCAAGATAAACTCCAGAAAGCAATCCTCAAGCCTCAGTATTCTTCCTTTCTGAGCAGAGACATAAATAAGCATTTTCCTTACTGTCGGAGAAGAGGGTTTGTAGCAGCTGGTGTGCAGGAGGTGCTTTCCCCAGCAGGCACTCCAGGCTCCAGGAGATAGGGGCTTCAAACCAACCTCCCCAGCCTTTCATCTCATGCTTACTGCTTCAGTGACCACAGTGTAGCCAAGATTGACCTTTTGCAACTCCATCCAAACTCTGAGCTAGCCAAGATCTGGTTTGGGAAAAAAATATTGAGTATATTTCACTCATGGGAGGAGATACCCACACCAGAGTAAGAAATGCAGGACAGTTTCAGTGGAGTGTCTGTGCTCTTCTCTTTCCCTCCTACCTAACCAGCTTCAGAGCTTTTTCCAGGTGATTTCTGAATGGATTGCAACACTCGGCTGTGCAAGTCTTCTGAGAAATCTCTCTCTGAGATCATTTTTAGTAGCTGCTGTGCACATCATGCTCTGTCAAATGCGTCTCTGAAAGTGCCTGCCAAACATTTCTAAAATACCACAACCCAGTTGGAGGAAGCATCTCTTCTTCTTATGTGGGGCAGACAGGTAGTCTGTGCTGAAATCCACATTCAACACAGGGTTGTTAATGGAAATTGGAAAGAAAATCTGGATGTGAACATAGCTACCATCAGTTGAGGGGAAAAGAGGAATAAATAAACTCTGTTGGACCTTTCATATTTGCAGAATCAGAAGAAATCACTTACACTCTTCCACCTAACCAGCAGCTGGAAGCTGGTGTTGCACTTACTGTGCTGTCCAAAATTCATCCTCTGGTAATGGGCTAAACTCTAAGCTGATATTATCATGACTAAGAAACTGTCTCTGAGAGTTTAATTCTTTATTCTCTTAATCAGGCTATCAGTCCTGGTCCTTGTGTAATAATATTTTTGTCCAACTTGCTGACAGAGGAGTTAAAATTACTTACATCCACTCAGCTTTTGGGTAAGGTAAACTGCTGCTGCAGGAGTTTGTGGGCATTAACAGGATGGGATGGACTGTGAGCTTGGCTTAACAGGTATCCCTTGCTCAACCTGGAAGATGTGCAAACACAGATGAGGTACCCTGGTGAAGAAAGGTCATGTAGAACAAGGTGATTTGGTGAACTGTAAGGAAATCCTCCTCAGGTGAGAGATGAGGTTTGATGGTCAGTTTAAATTATTTCAAAGGTTGGGGCCAACATCTCTGACAACTGAGCTCACAGCACATCCCCCTACATCCTTCTGTGGTCTGGAGGAAAGGTTTGGCTGAGGGAAAGGACTGTTTTGCTGTTCCCTGCAGGGAAACATTTGGACACCCTCATGATTTTCTTGTTACTACTCTCCTGCTGGAGAATTTGGCAGTGAGGCAAAGAGACCAAGCCTGCAATGCTAACTGCAGGTGGCTCCTATGTATAACAGAACTCACAGAAAAGAGATCAGTACAATCGTTTAGACCACCCAAAAAATCATTCAAACAGACTGGTTAAATTTGGTTTGCATTACACCTGAACTTCAGCCAGGCAGTGCAGCTCTTTTCAAAACTCAGCACTTTCCTAGACATGACAAAACATTGGTGACACTGGGAGGAATGGAGAATGCTCAGAAAGAGGGGATATTCCATCATGGAACAAGTGAAATGCGGAGATTCAGAACTGGGTGGTGTGCAGCTCGTGCTGATCACCCAGCCCAGCAGACGCAGCTCCACTTCCAGACACACAAATGGTGAGCAAAGGCTGTCCCTGGAAGATCAAGGATTCACAAAGACACTGCAAGGGCTCTGGAAGGGAAAGGAAAGACATCTTCAACAGCTGTAGGACAGAGAAACTAGGACTCCTAGCTGTAGCAGTAGGACAAAGAAAACATTTGGAGTAATTTCAATCAGAGCAGCACTGCCAGTGGGGACTGACTGTGCTCTGCAGACTGAGCTTGTGCTCTGAACGAGATTTCCAGGTGGTTATAAACACAAAAGATTTCCTGATTTTCACAAGCGAAGAAAAAAATACACAAGACCTGAAAAGAGCAGAAATTAAGTAACTCTGAAAGCAAATTTAGGAACCACTGGGGAGCTTTGTGTTTGCCCAACAGACATGAAACAAACCAGCCAGCCAAATAAACGAACAAATAAGCTCACAGATTTGTTTAACGAATATAATATTCAGTGGACTGAATTTAATTAATGTGAGGTTTTTTTCAGCTGAGAATCTGGTAGTGACACCAACAGTGACTGCTTTTGCTACAGCAGTACTTGTGTGCAAGGGGAAACCTAAACCCTGGAGAACACTTTTGTAAACTTCTGCCTTCTGCCTTGTGTTTCTGTTATTGTCCTTTGTCAGCACCATATTAAAGACCATGATATTTTTGTATTTTTCTTTTTAACCTCTATGAAGAAATATACATTTAATTCACACTGTTCATGTGCTTAACTAAAGTTATGGTTTTACACAGAAGATAATTATGACACAGGCGTGAGCAAATGATCATGAAGGTCACTGTCCTGTCAAACCACTAGGTACAACCACCCTGAAAGCTTGGAGCTATGTGTACATTTTGGATTTACTTCATTCTAACAATAAACACTTGTAATGTTAAAACTTCCATTGCTATGGATTAGGAATGGTGCTGTGTGGTTTAGAAAAAGAGCTCAAATTTTCTCCTAATTTCTCCTATCTCTGATCCAGAGGGGGAAGGCCTATGTTTTTTTTCTCTTGAACACTTTCTCAGGCTTCTAAAAAATATTGTAGAGAAAAGTTTAGGGCAAAGATAGGAGAGGAGATTAACTAAATATATATGAACATAATAAAACCTTCTCTGTCTTTCCAAATAGCCTTTGTCTTAAGCTACAAGGAATCTACACAACATGATGTTAATTATCTTTCATTGGTGGCTGCACATCACTGGTGCAATGGTGCAAGGAGGATTATTTGAGTGTTAAACATTGGTTTTCTAGGGCTATTTAAGATGCCCTTTGCACAGCCCCCATGGTCTCCTGCTGCACTGAAGAAAGGTGTTTATACCTGTCCTTTCTGTGTGATCTTCAGGCCATTACATCTGGCTGGGTGAAGAGAGATTAAACTACTGGATTAGACAGCCCCACAACTGCCATTTGGCTGAGGAGTCATTCCCATTCTCCAGTGGCACTAAACCACTCTGGTGTCTCTGCCAAAACAAACACAGCTTTAGGCTGAATGCACAACAGCTCAAGTTTGTTATTTGATGTGTAGTTTTCCAATCCAGTTTTCCAGGTACAATGTATTGGTGGATTTTTTCATTCTCTGGCTCCTTTGCTCCAAGTTTCCAGTGTAGAGTGGGGGATTCAAGGCTTGCAGTATGGAAACAGCAGGTTCTCCATCTGAGGACACACACACACTCTGATCAAAAGCATCCACAAGTTCAGGAGTCTGGAGCAGAGACTGTTTCCTAGTCTTTCAGTCCTTCCAAAGCACTTATCAACACTCTGTAGATCTATGACTCTGCTGGATGCAATCACATTAAGCAGTAGTTTGCCTTGTGGGAAAACTTAGCAGTAAGTACTTATTGTTGTCTTCCTTCTCTGTTCCTTCCCCATAGACACAAAGTGGGAAAAAACCCCAATGTCTTTCTGACCCATGTTGAAATCCTCCTGCCAGTGATGTCCAGCTGTTTTCTGTCTCAGAAAGTCCTTTCTGGCTTTCAAACCTGACCCAGCAACCTGGGATCCGTGTTGTGAATATTCTGGCAGTGATGCTGTCCTTTGAAGGGATTGTGTTTGGTTTTATAATTCCATCCCCTCCTCTCATCTGTTGCCAGGGCTTTTCCATACTGCCTCTGGTGAAGTTTCAGCAGCAGCAGCATTTGGATGCCCCACTGACAGAGCAGTCCCTGCTCACGCTGTGCTGTGGGGTTGGCAGAGCTGGGGGAAGGATTTGAACAGAGCAGTACTGAAAATACTGCCAGCATTTCTCATGCTGCTGTCAAGGGCTTAACAGGGTGATGAGGGAGAAAGAAACAAGAAATTAAAAAAACCCCAACGTGTTCTAGGTATTTGTGAACAGGTGTGTGGCACAAGCAGGGTGCCAGAGATGTAGAGTCAGAATTGTTCCAGTTGGAAAAGACCTTTAACACCAAGTCCAGCCATTAACCCCGCACCACTATCTCACAGTCACCACTAAGCCATGTCCCCAAGTGCCATAGCTGCATGCTTTTTTTTCCAGAGCTGTTGACTCCACCATTTCCATGAGCAGTCTGTTCCAATGCTTTACAACCCTTTCAGTGAAAAAAGAAGTTTCCTAATATCCAGTCTAAACCTCCAATGGCAGAACTTGAGGCCATTTCCTGTCTTCCTATCATTTATCTGGGAGAAGAGACCCACTCACCTCACCACAATCTTCTGTCAGGGAGTTGTAGAGAGTGAAAAGATCCCCCCAAGCCTCCTTTTCTCCAGGCTGAGCCCCTCCAGTTCCCTCAGCCACTCTGGATGCTCCAGAGCCTTCTCCAGCTCCATTGCCTGCCCTGGACTCACTTCCAGCCCCTCAGTGTCCTTCCTGAATTGAAAGCCCCAAAACTGAACACAGGATTTAAGGTGATGTTTCATATCAGCTGGAAGACAGACCTATATTTGCTAGGAAATAACCCAAACAGTGGCATGCTTTCTGAACCCTGAGCCATCACAAGCCAGTTCCACGCATGTATAGATGAAATTCTGAGAAATCTCTTGGGTGTGGAAGTTGGTCTTTTTAAAATGGCTTGAGGATGGGTCCTCAGAACCTGCTGCCTTTGAACCTCCTGTAGACTGGAAAAATGCAATATGGTATCAGAAGTGGTAGAGAGTATTCTCAGTCTATAACTTTAGGAATGTTTAGGAAGACACTCCTGTAAGCAAGAAGGGAGAGCTGTGTCCTTTCAAGAGACTGTGACATCTGAGTGTAATGCTTTTCCTTGTTCCCTACTTGATCCTCACTCCCTTCACTGAGGTGTGGAGATCCTAAATTGTTTCCTTGGTGTAGGCAGCATCCTCAGCTGTGTGCCTCCAGTCTGGGTGTTGACAATATCTCCTCAAGCAATCAGGCAGGATATTGTCCCGTTCCTCACAAAACTCAGTGTCTCCAGTGGCTGGATCTCAGTCTGTTGATTTTTGCACTACTGTAGCAACTCCAGAAGAAAATTGCTACTTTATTTCAACTGGGCAAGCAACACGCTGGTAGCGCCAGAAAGATGCTGCTCTGAACTGCAGAGACTTCCCAGAACGTGAAACAAATGTCTCACCACATTGTCCAAGAAAGAAAACTTTTTTTCCCCCTGCTAATAAACAACAGAGGTTGTTCTTAACAAGATGGAACTTTCTTTGTTCACTAAGTTCCACTTAGTTCTTTGTTCTACCAACTGGAACTTTAGTCCAGTCCAGAGCAAACATTCTGTCACCTGTGAGAATGTTAGAGGACACAAAAGGTGAGAAAATGGATATTTGAAATGAAAAAAATTGTAAGTGTGAGGAGTGATATTTGCCTACACTAGATAACACCTCTATTGGAAAACCCTCTGGTGGATTTGATCTTGGTCTGCATCTATGTATTTTATCTCTGTGACACGTAGCTACAGTGCACAAGGAGTTTAATTCTTTCCTTAACATTGTCATGATTGCAATGGAGAAGATATCTTTAATTAAAGGGGAAACAACTTGCTAATTCTTCTTTCTTAAGATACACTTACTCACTGAAACTTACTGAAACTTCCATTGCTTGTAAAGGCTACCCAAGAGCTCTAAATGAAAAGTGTGGAACAAATGTTAATGATCATACTGAGTCATTTGTGTGCCCAGCAGTGCCACAAGCCTTTCCTCCCCATGACTGTGATAGAACTGAGCCATTTATTGGACCCTGTGACAGTTCAAACACGTGTACAAGCAGCTACAACAAAAAAGGCATTTTTGCAGCTCCATATAAATCTGTTGGTTGCCAGGCTGGCAAGGTTTGATTTCAGCTCCAGCTTGTTTAATTACTTGGCTCAGATCCTCTGGATTGAAAAATGGCAGGAACCAGACTGAAAGCTCTCAGGGTACACTGCAATTTTAGCATTCCTCCACACAGGTTCTGGGGGAGATTCTAGAGTGAAGAAGCTGAGTAAAACAGAAATTCCATTGATAAACTTCTTATGAGTTTAACAGTCGTGTCTAACATCTGCCTTATAATCAATAATACCCCAAATTAAAGATTTCCTGTGGAAAGCAAAAGCTAGCAGGAACATCTGTGTTTCAAATAGTCTTGGGAGAGGGGATCAAAATAAAGAGTTTTAGCTGTTGCATGCCAGCATTCTGCCCTGTACTACCTGCATCCCCTACAAACCCATGGTAATGACACATTCTGTTTCCAGATCCATTTTCCTCACATCCTTGAATGTGTCTCCCACAATCATTAAAAACAAGGGAGGGTTGCAAAAATGAATTCTGACAGGCCAAACAGATCTGTGCTACAGCGAGGAAAGAAAGCTCTGTAATAGAATGTCCCTTCCTCTTGCCAAGGAAGCTGCTATTGCTAATCAATCAAAAAGTCTGTTGTCAAATGAATTTTCTGTGTCAATGCAGGTAATGTATCAATGTCAGCCTTAAATGAGCATTTTTTTTTTACACAAGAGAGGAAGAGAGCACCACAATCTCTCTGCCTGGAGATCTTTTCCTACAGAAGTGCCAAAGCTGTTCCTGAGTTATGTATATTAATTGCCTGCACAAGTACAGGTAGGGGTGGGTAAGATAGTTTCATTGACTGAAACAGCAACAGATGTAATTATGTTGCAGTTATTGATTTATATTTCGCAGTCATGATTTTTATCATCTCCCTTTACTATTTTTTTATCTGTAAAAAGCCATATTTCGAAGTTTAAGAATTTCATTCATATTTTCCAGTAAATATATATTTCCAAGTAACTGACTGCTGTACACATTGACTCAAGCTATTGATCGGATTACTTCTTTTTATTATTATTTTATGCATGCAATTTCAGCCAAAGTGTTAAAAGATGCTACACATAAGTTGAAAAGCTGCAAATGTTTGAATCTAACCCTTCAATATTTGGACTCCTAAAGTCAGTGCAGGTTCATGCGGGCTCATTGTTGAGGTTTGATTGAAGGATGTGTGCATGAGGCTGTGACACAGAGTCTCTCGAGAATAACTTTTACTTTAGTGAATTAGTAGAGAGCAACAGGAGCAGGGCCCTGATCTTGATGGATCTTCAGCTACAAGTTTTGGTTTTCCTTATTTGTAAGAACAAGTCTCCTTGCACTTGTCCAAGTGAAATGAGCTAATATTTGTTCACCTTTCCAGTAATTTAATAATTAATGTTTACACCACTCCTTCGTCGCTGTTCACATTTATGTTGAAAGGTCATCTATGCTGTGCAAATTTCATGTTAAATTAAGCTGCCCTTGTTTTTCCTAGAGGGAAAAAACCTAACTACGGGTTGGCTGTCAGTTGCCTTCTGCACCTGAACCCCTGCTGGCCTGGCAATAATTTCCTGAGATGTGATTATCATCATTAACACCTCCAGCCACATTTGTGGGACCGAGATGGGAGAGGAGTTGAAGTTTCCTGGCATTACTGGATGCCCTTAAAGTGCAGACAATGCTGAAGAGTTCTTCAAGCAGAAGCAAGAGATGAGGTCAGAAATAGGAAACTGAAGAAGCTGTTGCTTAAGCCTCTTCTAAAAGATACAGAAAATGTATGTGCTTATCAGATGAACAGCTTTTGCATCACTGCAGTTTCAGGGATGTTGTTTCTGTTTGACTTTCAGGTGAACCTGAGATTCCTCAGCCACCAAAGGAAGCTGTTCTGGGGGAGATAAGTGTGGCTCTGCCCTATGGGTCTGCACATCTGTTGTCTCTCTGCCCCTGGAGACCTGCTAAATTACATATTGATTTCAGCTCCTTCTTATCTCCAAGGAGTGAGATGGACTCAGAATATTTTTTAGACGAAACAGTAAAATCATTTCTTACCTTTCAGAGCTATGAGGTAGAGAGGGGACAGACTGGGCAAGGAGGCAGAAAGCTCCAGTGGCAAACTACACAGTGAGGGCACAGTGGCCCATCATCTTACCTCCCACCCTTGCCACCAGCAACAGACTGGCATCCACAGCTGAATAAAAGACAAGGCAATAATTATAGCAAGCAAAATTATTTTTGACAAATGCTGTCTTGTTTGGAAAGCATGTCATTAATTTAATTTGTTCCAGTACTCACTGTACTGCCTGGCTGGTTTGTGAACCATTATACACCAATTCCTTCTTGTTTCTAAGAGCTAAAGTGAAATCAGGTCTCTTGTGGTTTGCTTCGCAAAATAAGACTTGAAATTAGTAGTGCACTTTTTACCTTTCCAAAGCCCTTTTATAATTGTTTAATCAGATTTATTAATACATAGTGTTAACAAATACAGAATTTCCCTATTCTTGTGTGTATTGTTCTGAATACACATCCATGTGGCCCTAAATACATATCCTTAAACTTGTTAAATTCACAGAACACCTTTGGGATGTACAAACATCCTCCCTCCTCCAAAACTTCTTTGCATACATGCAATAATGTAGGTACAGTCTCAGTAAGAGGACTGAAATACCTTGTGTTTCAAACAAAAATAAGCAAGGATAAATAAGGCTTAATCTCCTAATCAAAATTACTTTGAGACTTCTACCTATGTTTTTACAGTGCACTGAAGACACACCCTGAAGATTATTCTATTTCCAGTGTTGGGGTGGGGATTTTTTGTAGTTTTTGGGAGTTGGGATTTTTTTTTTTTTGTTTTCCATTATTTCCTTTATTTCAGGCCATGACACTGTGCTCTGAAGTGCTGCTGTCTTTTGCCTCTCACAGGGGAAAGCCACACTAGAAGAGATTTACAGGAGGTGTCTCGACCAGAACAACCTGTCAGCCCTGATACAGCTCCTTCAGGACTCTGGATGTGACTCAGGTGCAAAAAAAAAACTCACTGAGCCAACTGCAGCAAATTGACTGAGACTGAATCAGTGGTGCACTAACAAAAGAGAGGAGTCTCTTGGAGAGACCTGGGAGAACCCAGAGAGAAGACAATTAGGGAGAAAATGGAAAAGAGAGGGATGCTTACTGCTGGTTTGAGCTGAGGGCACTGAGGGTTATTCCACATGCTGCACTAGGAGTAAAGGCAGGCTTTGAAATTAGGGAAAGAGAGAAACTGAAAATTTACATTACTGGAGGCTGGAGCAGCTTTCCTAGTCAGGAAAAAAAAATTATGGGGAGGGGAGGGGAGGGGAGGGGGGAAGGAAGGAAGGAAGAAGAAAGAAAAGAAAGAAAGAAAGAAAGAAAGAAAGAAAGAAAGAAAGAAAGAAAGAAAGAAAGAAAAAGAAAGAAAGAAAGAAAGAAAAAGAAAATTCTTCTGTTTATGTCACCACCACAGTTTTAACAAAGAGAAGCATGCTTTTTCCAGGACTTCTTGGACATCTCCTTACAAATGGGACAGTCTCCTTACACTGTCTGCTGTCCTAAGTTTATTCCTAGCAAGAAGAAAAATAATGCAAGGAGGCAGTGATGCTTATCTTCCACAAATGGATCCAGGAGCTAATAGTGAGGTGCACTTCAGAAAGGGGGAAACACATTTCAAAGGTCATGGGAGCCATTTTCCTCCAAAACTTACTTGCTGTGGGAAAAAAATAACCTCCAAGTTTCCGTAGCAACAAGCATTTCCTTGCCAAAGTCTTGTTCTCTGAGAACATATCCATCATGGATTATTTATCCCATTGTTTCTGTGCAAGACAGTGATAACTAAAAGCCTTCATTACTCCTCAGTCCCTACATTTGCATATTGTTTTTAGCTCTTGATTATATGAACAATAACACCCTTAAAGGAAGATAGTGCAAGCTTTTATTGCTGCAGTTAAGGTAGCAAGTCAGTGACAAATGACAAAAATCTATTTAAAGTACTAATGAAGCTTTTACAGAACTTCTATCAGGACTATATTTTTTGTTGGTGACCCTACAAAATAATGGATTAAATTTGCATTCTGTTATTCCTTCTAGCTCTCTGAAAGCATTTCACATCATTACTTTGTCTGAAACAGTTATTTATTTCACATTAGAGATAAGCAGTGCTTTTTACCCAGCTAACAGTAACTAATAGATGTTGATGCTCAGCCAAATTATTTTATAGACTAGGAAATTAAATATATCCAGTCACTGTCTCTGCTTTTTTTCTCTGCAAGGGAAGGCCCATTAGTAAATACCTAAAGAGGATTTTTTCCTCAGCCAAAGAGGAGCTTTGGCAGGCTGTCTGTGGGGCTGTGCAGAGACAGCAGCCTTGGTTTTATTTCCCAGTGATTGTGTCCAGCCTCTGCTGGTCAGACACGACAGGAGCAATGCAGCTCAGTACTCTGTGCTCCCCCACACCATGGCTAAAGCCCTTCCAGGGACTGGCAGCTGAGTTTGCAGTTGTGAGCACCAGGCAGAAGCAATTTGCTTTATTTTCAGATCGCTCTATTCACACACCTTACCAAAAGCTTCAAATGGCCCTCATTTAGATGTTTCCAGAATGGTTAAAAAGGTGTGGTGGCTTTATAGCAGAGGGAAAAGGAATTCCATGTTTGGCTGGTAATGTACCTAAAGGTGGTTAATACCATCTCCAAGAATTTTCATGTTTTTCAGCAATGATAAAATTTGCTGAGGGGTAATATACAGGTTTGGGACACACCTGCACAGGAAGGGAAATTTTGAGGTGATTGCAGCTGAAAGCTACAAATAAAACTGTTTTGTATTCATGACTAAAGAATTTGCTAGCATTGAATACTTAAATAGCAAACTGGTCACGTCAGCTTCTTCTGGATAAAGAAGGAAAATCGATAGGTACATAGCTTGTTCCTTCTGTGAATGCAAAGCAAGTTTTGTTGGAGGGCTCCAAGTCTCTCTTCTCCAGCAGAAAACTTGCTAGAACACAAAATTCAGCATTTGCCATAGGAGAATATTGTAACTTTTGAAATTGTATCTTGGGTCCAGTCTGAGAGGAATATATTCTGAAGCAAGTGGAAAAGAAATGTGAGGTCAGGAGTGGTCTTAGCTGCACCAAGGGACCAATGCTTGGACCTCATTGTGGCTCCTCATGAGGTTGGACCTGTCCCTGCCTTAGTAGTAAATATATTTTGAAATCAAGTATTTAGGATGATCAGTTGTGTAGTCATCAGCATGTCTTTTGTTGTCATGCCTTCCCCCCCTAGTTTTTATGAAACCAAAAAGTTCTCAACAGTGAGAAGAGTCCTAAATTTGGAGGACTAAGGTGGTGCCTGCATTTGTTCAGAGCACCCGATTTTCCTGAGAAAACCTCACCTGTGTGATGGAAGGCAAAAGCAAAAATTATTTTACTGGTTTATTCACTAAAATCTCCAGCTCTTTGAAACAATTCTGCAGGGAATGTGCATGGCAAAGGCAAATGCATCTGGTAAGTGTTTCACATTTCAGACAGGTAAAAGAAGCAAAGAACTCACAAAAATGTACAATGTGGGGGCAAAATGCAAACTCTGTGATCTCATAGGGCAAATCTTTCTTCTGTGCTGTGAGAGGAGCAGCGTCTGTAATTTGTGCCAGCAATATCTCCATAACAAGACAAAACAAAATGAAACAAAACAGAACAAAACAAAATAAAAACCAGAAACAAACTAAGAAAAAAATATGAACAAAAAACCATTATCTTGAAAGTAGTCCAGTTATAGTTAAGAGAAGGCAGGGGAAAAATTATTTAATTAAAAAGGGTAATGTCCTATTTTCTCTTTTAATCTTTTCAACATGGTGTCCCAGAATTAACTGCTAACATGAGCAAGTAAACTTAAGAAAAATAAAAGAAAAAATATGATATGGAGCTCAGATATGCCACAAAAAGTCGAATTGTGTGTCTTCAATTCACATTCCTATAATTTTACCAGATTCCACTGGCTGGCTGGCTGCTACTATTTCTATTCTATTAATGTGGGTTAATGAAAATACATCTAGGAAAATTTCCCTGCAAGTGCATCTGACCTCACATTGTGATCTGAAGCTCATAAATGTGAGGTCTGTTGCACTGGTGAAGTCTATTACAACTGGCAGCAAGGGTAGAAGCTGTTAATTATTTCAAGATTTGAAAAGCATAAACCTGTGAAACTATTTAGTTAGTTAATTTGTTTGTTTTTAACCAGGTTTGCATCTCCTTCAAGATAAGGGAAACCCTTGGGTACAGAAAACATCCTTTAACACAGGGACACTACAGCAGTTCTTCAGTGTGGAAGTTTGCAGAGAAATATTGCACAAAAGTGGGACAAGATCCATGGGAAGTGTGCTGTTGAGGTGGCTACAAACTGATCCATAGAGAAGAATAACTGAGTACAGAAAAAGAAAGAGACAAACAAAAGGAGGTTTTTTTTTCCTATCCCTTGAATTTTGCCATTTATGCACCTGTAATCAGCTGCAGATGAAGTTTGTCATGAAGAGTGAACATTAAGATAGTGTTTGATAATATTCCTGTCATTTATAGTAAGTGAAAATTTAGAATCTAAATTATTGAAAAGAATAATTTCAAGACTGTGCGTAGATTTGCCAGTCCCTTTAAAACTAATATTAATAACAATATTAAAATTTAAAATATTAATTATAACATCAAGTAACATGGGTATAATTAATTCCTAATATTTGCCTACTTTACTGACAAAAGTTTGAATTCTTAAAAGAGCAGCTATCCACTACATTATTTCCCAAGCAGAATTAAGGTTACCATATAATTTTAATTAAGCTTGTTTTCATCTGAAATTCCACACCCAATCTTTGATAGATTTAAAATGCCAGCACAGATTTTTCTTTGTATTTGGTGTTTGTTTTTTATTTGACTTTTTTATTGTTGTTGTTGTGTTGCTTTTGTTTTGGGGTAGCTTTTTAAAATTTTTAAGTCCTTATTTTGGCACAGGACATGAATTCACCAAAATATTTATGTATGAAGAGAGTATTCAGTCCAAATTTCGTTTTATTTGATAATTGCTGCATTAAGCACTTCAGTAATTCAGGTGTCAGAGAGATGTTGCAGTGAGAGCAAAAGCAGAAAGAAAGAGTGGCTAAGGAGGGACTGAGCACTGCAGGCACTAAAGGTGAGGGATGTTGAGATTGAGGGTGGGAGAAGAAATGTTTGAAGTTGAGCATGTGAAGGGGAAAGGAAGGGGGTTTTTTATGTTATGTGATAATGTCCCATTTTTCCACCCAATAATTAAAGTTTATCTTACTTGACATGAATTAAATAAAATTCCCAGAGGTCAGGCTGCTCTGCCCATAACAGCATGCCAGGAAATCTTCATTTTCTTTAATTTCTCTGATTGTCCTTTACAGGCTCTCTTCTTCCAGTCTCCTTACTGTGTTCTGCAGATGTTTGATCCTTTCATCACGATCAGTCTCTAAAGAGTACAGTAGCTCACATTGTCTTTGGGAACATTTTGGTTTTGGTTTTGGTTTTTGCTTTTGCTTTTTCCAGTTTGCAACAGGAATGTCCTGTTACATTTTAGGAAATGAGAAACCCACAATAGTATGGCTTTGAAATAGATGTATATTCGGTGCTGGAAGATGTCTAAGTCTGATTGAGGCACTCGGAGCTTTACAATTTTCACCGGACTCCCAGCGATGCAGATCCATTACCTCTGTCTGTCCATCACAGCAAGTGAGTTGGAAGCATCTGTCTGGAGGAGGAGTATTTGCTGGTGGGTATTTGCCACTTTGAATGTGATTGGTGCTCTCAGGGTGTTAACCTTAGTCCCTGACAGCATTTCAATAGAAAGTAATATATTTCCAGGCAACAATTCTATTTGTACAAAGCAAGATTTTTTTTTTTCTTTTCTTCCAAATACAAAGATTGAGACTTTCTGGAAGTGTCATTGGAATAGAATGATAAATATAGGGACTTGTACCAGCTGTCAAAGGGAATGAAGTGATTTGTGTTGGATCTGCAGCCCTTGGGAGCTTTGGGAGTGACAGAAAGAGCAACTGCACTGAGTGCTGCTAAAACACATCCCCAGACCTCCTGAGCTCCTTACACCCCGAACAGATAAGTCAAAACAAGAAAATATTTTTGTAACTATTTTGTAGATAATTGAAAGCCAGACATTTAACATCTGCAGACTTTTTATCTGTTACAGGGCTTAAGGGGCTCAGCTCTGTTCAGGTTTCAAAGGACTCCAAATTGAATCCTAAAATTGTCTGTAATTAAACTGTGATTTCACACATCTGTCAAAAATAAAAGTTCAGAGAGCTTTTCAGAGACTTTAAATTCAGTACTAAAAAAAAAAAAAAAAAAAAAAAAAAAAAAAAGAAAAA
>VXAC01005936.1:30862-59922 GCA_013399225.1 Rhipidura dahli
CCTTTCTTTTTTTTTTTTTTTTTTTTTTTTTAAATACTTGTCTCCCAGCCACATTGAAGTATTTTAGCCTCAACATGTTCCACTGGCACCCCACAGAATTCAGGAGACACCACACACCATGTGGCTTCCTGAAGACACAAACACCACGGTGCTCTGTGGTCTGTAACTACACCAAGGCAAAACAAAAGCACATCTCTGCATAAGTGCTATACCTGGATTTAATATTTCCAGTTAAAAACTTGGTCTTTCTGGGGAATGGAAACAAGAAGGAGCTCAACGCTTGCTTTAGAAACATCTTTGTTGTAAGGCTTTCTACCAGCCAAATGCTTTTTCCTCCTCTCCCCATCTAACACCCTCTCCCCTCCTCCCTCCCTCTCTCCTTTCCTCCCCCCACCTCCCTCTTTCCATACTGTCAATATCATTATAATGCACACTTCATTTAACCCAGCATATTGCATCAGGTTTCTCGCAGGACCAAGCTACATAAAAATTAAATGTCAGGCTCAGTTCATGCATTGCCTTGCCTTCATTTTTCTGTAAGTGCAGCCTGACAGGTTTCTGTCTGAGTTGCGATGCTGCAGAGCACAGTATCTCATTATCCACCCAGCAGGTTTGCTGTTAGCAGGGGTAGCTCTGGCTTCTCTGCATCGAGCTGCTTACCAAGTTGCAGTTCCCTGCAGTGACAGTTTTGGTTCTGCATGTCTGGTTGAGCAAAACAAGGATAAAATATTTTTTTCTTTTGTTTTTAACACTAGACAATCCTTAAAACCATCACCTGCATTTCTTAAACTATTTTGTGTACAGGCATCTAGCAGAAAAATCTAAATTCCTTTTGCATGGTCAACATTGAGGGCAGTCCTTGCACAAGCACTCAGTGTAGAAGTACAGAACTGTCTACTTTAGAACAACTAAGAGTACAAACACTTTATAAACTCTTGTCAACATCAGCGCTGCTTCTCCAAAGCACTGTGGCAATGAAAGTGTGCTCCACAGTTCAATGTCTATTACAATTTAAATATAAAAGCATTTGCAGCATGCAGCAGCATTTGGGAAATTGATGTCTACCGTGATGCCTTATTTGAAATGCCCTGAACTACAGCACCAAGAACAGACTTTCATGGGCTTAGGCATGAAAGCTGTTAAAGTCATATGTTGAGGTCAAATGTCTGTGTTAAGTTTAGTGTGTCCCCAGAACAAGCACAAGAAGTAGGAGATATTTCTGTGACACAGAAGTTTGTTCTCTTTTCTGAGTTTGTTCACAGGCTGGGCCAGTTGGTGCAGCTCAGTCAACACATATGCATTACTTATGTATTGTAACACTTATTCTTATTTTACATATATATTCAACAGTTACACAACACTTTCACACTGGTGGTGGACAAGATATTATTATAATTATCATGT
Source organism: Rhipidura dahli (assembly GCA_013399225.1). Classification (NCBI taxonomy): domain Eukaryota; kingdom Metazoa; phylum Chordata; class Aves; order Passeriformes; family Rhipiduridae; genus Rhipidura; species Rhipidura dahli. Next base: position 32,267 of record VXAC01005936.1, read on the forward strand.
CTATTACTGCTTATTACCATCCCTACATGCTGTATCTAGCATGTTAACATTACCATGCCGTGCTAGAGCTGCTCACAGGTCACAGTTTCTGCCTCTCCGCAGGCTGCAGGTGAAGCACTGATCAAGACACTGCAGCTCCTGGCTCCCTTTCCCTCGCAGAGCATCGCCCTGACACAGCCCCACCACCAGTGTCAGAGCTGACCAGCCCATCTTCCCTTCTGGAACCCAAAATATCTGCCAAACTGACCCAAAACGGGAAGGGGTTTTGCGGGGGGCGGGGGGATGGTTGAATTTGTGCCTCCACAAAGTGCATCATAGATTTCTGGTGATGGAGAGAAAGATATCAATAGGTTTCTATGTTGCCATAACTAAACTTCATACATTTTTAATCTATTTCAAATGAACTTGACAAGTTGTAATTTTTTGAATTGTTCTTGCTAAGTTTCCAGTTTCTCTTGCAAATTCTCAAGTGGTAAAAACCTGCTTGTGATCTTTTTTTTTCCCCTATTTTATCTATTTTTAACCTCTTTTTAATGTGTTTCTTGTATTTTTCACCCTGGAAAGGACTGTTTTTTTAGATTCCTTTTAGCAAAACCAGGGTTTTCCACTGTCACACAAAGAATGTTCCTGTCCCAAGGCTGTTTGCCTGTCAGCACTTCACCATACAACAAGTTGTTCTGCTCTTCCCATCCACTATTCCTAACAGGTACATTTGCAAACAGAAAAGAGCCTTTTTGTTTAAGTGCCTTTCATGAAATCCATGCCTAGACAATTTGATGGGGAAGCTGTTCTTACACACATCTGAAGTAAATACATGCAAGATTTTTTAAAATTTGTTTCGGGGGTTATTTTTGCCGCCAGGGGCTAAAATCTTTTACAAATCCCCATAACAACCAAAGAGCTTCATAAATTGTTTGGTATATTATTATATGTGATTCTGAGGTTGAAAAGAGGTGGCTTTTACTAAAGATAAGGAGCATAAAAAAATAGGAGAATGAGCTGTATGTTTTGTGCAAGTACATCTGTGCGCTGCATGATCCCACTTTACAGTAGTTTTCTTACTGGAATGCAGTAAATTGTTTTCACACTGGCAATCTCTTAGACACAGAATGGCGTGAATGTTACTCCCTCCAAAGGCAAATGTGCAAGGATCTCCCTGACAGTGACAGAAAAAGGGCTCATGAAACCACTGTCAGTCTCAGAGTACTAGAAACAGACAAGCAAAGACAAACTGAGATGTCTTAATTACGTGGAAAAGTTTTCCAGATATAAGTTGAGGATTTAACAGACAGGAAGAATTCATTTTCTTCTGTCATGGGGACACTGACATCAAAATGAGGCCAATTACTTCACTTTTTATAGTCAGCAAGAAGGAAAACAGGAGAGAAAACAAAGCTCAGTCATACAGGGTTGTACAAAGGCTCTGTCTCTGCACAGCATTTAAGGGCAGGCTGATCCACACACAGCTGGGCTGCTCTTAAATGCCTTTAATCCTCAGCCTAACACAGCACCCCTTGCTCCCTCAAACCCTCTCATCAGGCATTATCACTCAAACCCACCATCCTCAGGTGTTTGTGATGGGCACTGGTGCTGTTGGTGAGGCTGTAAACATTGTAATTTCCCCATTATAAAGGTCTCAATTTATGTCAGGCACAGGTGGTGATGGGGGGTGGTTGTTCACAAGGGCTCAAAAAAGACAGAAAAAGCAAAGGTCTAGTCCTGACTTCACTATAGTTCTTCCCATAAAAGTAAAAGTTATGATCCTGCTTAGAATCTACCTCAGTTTTGTAGCCTAGCCCTCTCCTTCATGAACAGTTCCCAGGACAGCTGAATCTAAAACATTATCCATTAGAAACACCAGCTTCTGTGTACAGCACTGAATTCATTTTTAAGAACAAGGAATTGAAACTTATCCAGATCTCAGGAACACAGACCTTGCCTTCTCAGTGTGCTTTTCTCCCAGAGGAAAGCCACTGTCTATTGAGGAATATTTTAACTCTGGGAAATGAAATGAGAGAAGAACAACTTGTGGGAGTGTCCTGTTTCATCAAAAAAATGCATAAAGGAGTTAACAACTCCAAGCTGTAAATACTGTTCCTTTCTCAAAATAAAGTCAAAACAAATTGAACTGTTAATTGAAAAGCTTATCTGATTCGGTGCTTTACAATGCAGTTTAATTAACATGGTCCTCCTTTTCTCTGGTTTGAGTTGATCTACAGATTAATAGCTCTTGTTGCAAGAGCAGAACGGGGAATGAGGCAAAACAGCACAGTGTGGGAAACCTACATGCTGCAGGGGGACCCACAGAGTTGTCAGCTGATTGGGACAGGAATTCAGGCGAGTGCTAAAGAGATGCAGAAGCACAGATCCTGCCTGACTGCTGCAAAACTGGCTCTGGTGTCTCAGCCACCGAGCTCCACCAGCCCAGCAGCTTCTGCCAGCAACCTGTCATCGTGTTGGGCTACAGGACACTGAGCTCAGAGTCCCCAGATTCTTCCTCTCCAGAACAAGAGCTGACACTTGTGCACTTTCTCTGTTGATAAACTGGTATGAAATCTCACACCAGTCCTCCAGACATCAATTGACTGTGGCAACTGAAGTGGAGAAGTCACAGTTATTCTAGGGAGATCTTAATTTCTCACCATCTTCATCTACTTCTGCTTCCATGATTTTTTTTACGCACAGCAATTTCAGATCCCCCTAAGCCCTAGGAATAATTTACTGTATGACGCTCTGTGATCACTGCCACTCTAAAACAAAAAAAAGCAGGGGCAAAAAGAAATGAAAAGCTTAAGAATACTACAGACATGAGTACATTTCCCCAGGCTAATCCACATCAACACTGTGGCAGGATTAACAGGATTTGTAGAGTTATGATCATAATATCCACTAAGAACAAAACAATATATTACTGCCACTGTCCTTGTCAGCAAAACAAAAAATTCAGGCCCACAAAGAAAATATGGTCTTGAAAGAGTGTGCACTGGGAATTTTATGAGGAGCTGTTTTCCTTGCACAGTCTTTACGCTCCGTGTGTTCGGGGGGAAGGTGGAAGCAAAGGCAGTTAGAGGAGGCTGCGTATCCATCTTCCCTCAACAAGAGGGGAAAAATCTGTTCCCAGAGCTCCTCAGAGGGCTGATGGAATGCACCACAGCCAAGCACGGGGGCTGAGACTGTGCTGCTCTCTCACGAAAACCGACTTCAGAGTTCTTTAGCCTCAAAATGCCATCTTTTCTGCTCCCAGGGTTCCTCACACCACCAAAAATATTTTTATATTACATTGAAGTATCTGTCAAGTCACTTGACTCTGCTGCAGTGACATAAACTGACTCAAAATGTATCTCAGCTGGGCAGGCTGAGACTGCTTCCCTTTTCAATGTGGCAATTCCTGTGGTAGCTTAACATCTCTAACTAATTATGTTTTGCCTTAAGTGAGACTGCACTTTAAATATTAGTGATCTTAACCGATTAACTCTATTAACACATTTCTTCTGGTCATCCATAACCTGAAACTTTGGCAATAAATTCAAAGTTGGTTATCCTGTTGTTATTATCATCTGGAAGTGTTGTAAGCTTGCTGTGTATCATAATGAAAATGTAGATTTATTTCCCAAAAATGGTGCAGGTCTTTTTCAGATTAAAAAACTGTGTGTTTCACATCAGTTCTTAACACAGATAAATCTCCAAGGGCTGCTGGCCTAAACCAAGCATGGAGGGTTTCACACATCTGCTCACTGCCACTCAGGTAGTGCTGACTGGTTGATGATATTTTGCATAGCAATTATCACCCCAAATGTGGAAATCTTGCTTTGAGTGACTCACAATTAAATGGAAAATTACAGTACCTTTTAGTGGACAAAAAAATTTTTTCTTGTGATAAATACCTTGGAGATCTCTATGTGCAGTATATATTACTCAAGGTGGTGACAATATACAATTGATGTTTGTGTTACAAATGTTTGTTAGTTGTTTTTATTTTTTCCAGTCCAACTTTTCTATGACTGGTGAGGGCAATTTTTGAATATTAGCCTCCTTGGGAATGAAAATAATGATCTGGCAGGTAAGTACTTCTCCTCTCTTCCCCTGGCACTCATACGCTGACACAAGAGCCAAATTCACAGGGGTTTTTCAGATGTGTAAAAGAGCAGATGGAATGCAAAGGAGGGGCAGAACTGAGCCCACTTACTTATGTGCAGAATGTTTTAAGTGAAGTAATGAACTAACCTGTAATGTAGATAGCAGAGCTAAAAGTGTGTATTGGATGTTCATTATTTCCCAGAAGCAAGCTTTAGATATTAAGCTGTGTTCTGTGGCCATTCAGCACACTTGCTATTAAATGTGTCCAGCTGATCTTGTAGGACAGTGTTGGGATTGAAAGAGGTGACACGTGTTTTGTGCTGAGAACAGGTAGGCATCCTGGATTACATGCAGTGAGAATTGCCCACCCATGTGTTTGTATCATCACAGTTCCCTGAGCTGCTGTAGGTGGGACCAGTCCAAATGTTCCCACATGTCACTGGAACTGGGAATTGCTGAGGCTTGGAGCAGTCATTAGTCCCTCTGGGTTTTTGTTCTACATATTTTTTACAGCTGCCTCAGAGATGCCTTGCATCTGTCTTTGCATCTGGAAAGATGAGCTGCAAATCCCAGATTTGTTTTGCACTGCCAGACCAATCCTGAGAAGTCCTAAAACCACACCACTGGGAGATTTGAAGAAAAGAATTGAGAAAATGAATTTTACTGAGGATTCTAGGGAAAGTATTGTGAGAGCGAGCAGTGGCCCTACCAGTCCTGTAATAGCCTGTGTTGCTAGAAACACAAACACAGCCATTTGGTATGAGCTGATTTCCCAGGAGCTGGTGGATTTCATTTATAGATACAATCCATTGCTGTAATTGGAGCAGCTGTTTCAAACACAGGTACAACCTAGGAAAAATCCTCATCCACTATTACAGGACAATTTCTGTGCCAGCCCGAGGTGGTGCATAATCTTCCATACAACAATTGTTGTGCAGAGCATAAGATAAGCAAATATACCAGAGGCAATGAACTGGCATTTAGTGTTCTTACAGATATTTGTTTATTTATTAATATTTTTCTTTATAAGCTTAGTTATTTTTTTTATCTACATTCAAGTCTTCAGCTTTTCTCTGCCTATCAGTGCAACAACAGACACAGCATTTTGGAATCATTTAAGTGCTCAATGCAGCTCTGTGTTGGTTTCATTTACACCCCAGACATGGCTTTCTTTAGTGTGGGTCCATTCCTATTGTACCTGAAAAGAACAGCAACTTTCCCATGAGAGAAATGTGAGCCTTTTTTATAAGGGGTTGAGGTTTCCTGGGAGTCAAAGCTGATGCATGGGATTAAAGCACAACAGATCAATTAAAAAGCAGCTCGAGGAGCTTTGCCTACTTTTCATAGTAAGATTGGGCATAAGTTATTCTCCTCTCCACAACTTTTTCATCTTTGTCCACAAAACACAGGTAAATGTTTTTCACATATACCCCTCTGAGGATCTGCAGCTCCAGGTAGATCTTATAGGAAAGATCAGGTATTTTTTCTGCTCCTGATATGACATTTTTTTCCCTGAATGAAGGTAGAATCAAAATAGTGGTAAATGTGCATAAACACTTGCACCTAAATTCTGAGATTTGATGGTTTGGAGTGAAAGTTCCAACTTTCACTGTAGGTCCAATTCTGCACATTATGGCATTGCTAATAAAACAACAGTAACTAGTCTGATGATCAGTGATTCTACAAAAATATATTACTTTGATGCCATGATTTCACTCTCTAATTCATACAAACTCTGCACCAGCAGCAGGATGAAATCATGTTGAACATGAAATCACATAATCTTATTACTTGAAAGAAATGAAACAGGTATTTAAGGTTAGCAGAAGACCCCTGTTCTTTTATTCACCAGTGGTAAAGGGATTTATCTGAGCAAACAACAGAAAGCAGCAAAGTATATATTTTCTTGTATCCAGGTAAAAATTTGTTTCTTCCCAAAACCGTCTATTAGGGCATTGGGAAGAAAAATACAGTGTTCTTTTCTTTTTACTGTATATAAATGGGTACATTTGTATTCCAGCAGAGAAGAATAAACTGTGATTAATTCAACAGGGCACGTACCAAACAAATCACTGTCTGTGTAAGAAGAAAGCAAACAAAGGGAATAACAGCTTCCAAATAAATGCAGGTGTTCAAAGGCCGTGGATGTCAGAGCCACACGTGGGACACGACAATCAATCCACATTCACTGCTGGTGCTCGTCCCACAGCTGCCAATGCTCTGGGTGTGATGGGATCCCTGCATTTGCAGATGTCTGTCTCCATCTCTTGAAGTCCCTGGAGCCCCACGGAGCTGGGGACACAGCCATGACCCAGGAGCACAGCCTGAGCTTGTCCCCTGTCTGGGGACACGGCGGGCACAGAGGTTTTTGGGCCTTTTAAATCGTGGGTGGGTTTGGGTGGGTGCTGTAGCTGGATGTGCCACCTGGAGCAGGGGTAAATCAACCCCAAATCTGTTATTTGAAAAGTTATTTTGCAGCCCCAAATCTGTTATTTTGCAAAGTTACCAGGGGTGGGTCAGGAACGGGGGCCATTCTGTGTTTGGTGTTGAAGAACCCAAGAGCACCCTGACTCATCATTCCTGAAGTTTAACATCCTGAGGAAGAACAAACTACCTCTTAAAGTACCTGATAAGGGAACCAAATAGTTATCAATAACTTACCCATAAAGCTGCCAATCTGGCACAGCTGGCCAGGAGACACAGGACTGGCAGTCTTGTCTTAACCATTTAACTCTTTAGCATCAGGGACCTCTAACACTCCCCTTCCAGCAAGGAGATTCCTCCCTTGAGCAGGTATGTCACTCAAGGTTACTCCTCGAGTCTGAGATTGGCCCATGGTCATTGGTGTGGGTGAGTGGCATCAATGTCCACCTAATTATTGTCTTTTGCTAGCTTTAATATTGCTTAAAAAATAGTGCATTATTCTAGTGGTTGTAGCTACCTATTCTGTGTAGTAAATGATTCTGATTAAGATTATTTAATCTAGTCATTACCATAATCAATTTAAATAAGTTATTATTTCTGTATAAATATATTTGGTGTGCCATCCTTAATGCTGCAGGACAAAGTCACATAAAGGCTCAATTACACCTGTATAATTCCTTAAATATAAACTGTTGTCTAAATCTGGAGCAAAGATTGGGTGCAGCCACATCCAGGCTCCATTCTGAGAAGTTTAGAAAGCCAGGGGGTCCTTTCTGCACCTTGAGTCTCAATGGGTGGGAGCTGTTTTCTGAAGCTCCCACTCTGCCTGCTTGCCTGCATTTCAGGTTAAACTTCAGAGGATGGTGTCTGCCAGTGCTAGGACTGGGTTGGGAGCTGGGCTCAAGCAACTGGATCCTTCTGGGATGGGGAAGGGTTCACAAAATTATTGAGAACTAAAAGAATAAGAGCAGCCAAATGCTGCTGCCATCACAGAATCACAGAGTGGTTTGGGTTGTAAGGTACTTTAAAGGTCACCTGGTACAACTTCCCTGCTGTGATCAGGGACAGCTTCCAATCTCCCAGCTTGTTCCAAGCCCCATCCAACCTGGTCTTGGACACGTCCAGGGATCCAGGGGCAGCCACAGCTTCTCTGGGCACCCTGTGCCAGGGCCTCCCCACCCTCACAGGGAAGGATTTCTCTCCAGTATCCCATCCAACTTTCCTCTGGCACTGGAAAGCCATTCCCCCTTGTCCAGTCACTCCAGGCCCTTGTCCAAATTCCTTCTCCAGCTCTCCTGAAGCCTCTTTAGGCACTGGAAGGGGCTGTAAGGTCTCACTGGAGCCTTCTCCAGGCTAACCACTCCCATCTCTCTTAGTTTGTCTTCATACAGAGAAGCTCCAGCTCTCTGACCACCTTTGTGAAAAATATCTTCTAAACCACACAAGGATGTGCAGAATTACCTGGGGTTTTCTGTTGTGTGATGTCTTTTTCTAATACAACAAAGGAAAAAATCTGCACCAGCAGGATGGCATTTATTCCTTGTGCGTAAGCGGTGACATTTCACATCCCTACAATTCTGGAATTAGAACTTCTATCACAGGTCAGTAAGTCAAATATCCTGGCTTTTTCCTTTGCTCTCTGCCACTGAGATAGTTTTCTACCCAGTCATATTTGCTGTTGCAATCAGGGTTTACACTCACCAGGGGAAAACTGGCTGCAGTGGAGTTATGGGCAAAGCTGGAGTTTGCCTTTAACCTCAGAGAAATACCTCACACATCACAGAAAAACTGAAAGAGGGGGCCACCTTTTATGTTATTAATTGTTTATCAATAATACTTATATTAGATGGAAGAAGCTAGTTCAGGTACTATTGCTAAATTGTACAAGAAATCTTACCAACCAGGGAAAGAGAAAACCCCAAGAAAAACGGGGAAGCTGGTGTAGAAATGCTCCTGAATGCAGAAATAATCTGGGTGTATTTTATATCCATTGTATTCTTATTTTAATCACAGCATAAGTGACAAAAATAGGAAGCAGAAATTGGAACATTCCTTAAACACCTACATGCTTGCTTAACGGGATTCACCACTGAGAATCAGAAGTGGGTTTGTTCATTGTTCCTGAGTGTCAATGCACAAAGTGTACTAAATCAGGTTTAAAACTGAATGAGAATCCCACAAGCCTTTGCTGGCTCTTTATTTAGCAAATGCATAACTTAAAATTAGGCATGTTTTCAAGTGACTTCCTGAATCATGGCCCTGCTGCTCAGCAGTTTCAAATACTCACCCAATCTCAACTTAAGGGGGGGAAAAAAGAGGGGAAAGATTTGAAATATGTCATCCTTCTTTTAGGCTTTACTTCCTGTAATTGTAAATACCCTAATTTAACTTATTTTCCTTTTATGGAATCAAAGATTTTCTGGTCATAAAAAAAAATCTGTATAAAATAGAGTAGGAGCCACTTAATCAGCTGTATGTCTTTATTTGGAAGTTAGTTAATTTTCACAATTTGCCTTGAGAAATATACCAATCAAGAATCTGTTCTGTGGTTTCTTCAGGTAATTAGTATAAATTAAAAAGCAAAATAACTGGTTATTGCTATCATTAGCATCATTATTATATCCATAATTGCCATTATAATTATTACCATTTACCTCTTCCTCTCGCACCATCTAGTAAAGTCCTGTGCCTTGGTACACATTTTCTGCTGTTTCCAAGGATTGTCCATATTCTGAAATTCCTTAAAACAGAATTAGCAAAGACCTGAAGTGGTCATCTCTGTTTGCCTTTCCATTTCCAAAACAAATTCAGCTGTACTTAACAACTCACAGAGGGAAAAGCGTTTAACCTCATAAAATCATTTTCATCAAATCAGGTACAGAATGAACACCAAAACCAGCTTTTAAAATTGAAGCAGGGAAAGGAGTGAGGTTGTGGCTGCTGCTATTCCGTGGGTTTAATCCTTGTTGGTTGTGGTGGAGGCGTTTTAGGAACAACTGGACATGACACTTACTGCCAACGTCTAATTGTGGTGTTTGGTCAAAGGTTGGAGTCTGTGATCTTGGAAATGTTTTCCAGCCTCACTGATGCTATGATTCTATGTCTAGCTTGTGTATCAGTTTTTAGAAACAAATACTAAGGGAAAAAAACCAGGTATCCCATTATTTGCAATGTAACAGCATTACACCTGGATTCCAACATGTTACTTGTTTTTAAAAACCAGCATCTTGCTCAAGTCAATTAAAATCTTTAAAGATTCCAGCCTGCAGTCCATAAGAATTATTGCAAGACAGGCAGCTTTGAAAATTAGGGCCATAATCTTGATAATAAAACTGGATTTTTTGGGTGTTGAGTTCCATATTTCTATGTTTTGAAAAACCTCCTCCCTTAATTCAAAGGGCCAGGGTCCATCTCTCACAGTGCAGGGTACTGCTTCCCTGGGAGGCTCTGGGGATGTGCCTGCTTTGCCAAATGCTGCTGCTCCAGCAGCAAGAACCACTGGTCCCAGGCATGACACACACCACTTGGAAATCATCCAGACAAAGGGCAAAAGTCAGGCTCAGGTTGTTGTGACCTTCGGATTTCCTGCAGGTATGTAAATTACTGTTAAAACTTTGAGTTATTCAGGTAATAATGTTCCAGTTTTCATCTATTTGGGGGTCTATAATACTACAGTAACAACATGTATTAAATAATATCTGTGAAAAATAATGAAAAATACCTGTGTAAATACACAATATCAGTATCAGTGTAAAATATACATGTATTTTATATATATATATATATATATATATATATATACACACACACANATTTTTTATATATATATATATATATATATATATACACACACACAACACAGCCAATAAGCTGGTATGGTACCATATTAATTGTAGATGTAATAGATAGTACTGTAATAATAATTTCTCATTATCTGACAGTCTTCAGTCTAATGCATCAATCAAAGCATTATTGTGTATTATTGCCCCTCTCTGGAGCACACTCATGAGAGACACATCTATTTCCAGCTCATGACTGAGTTAATGAAGAAACAAAGCCTTATAAAACACTAGGAATGGAACAAGAAACAAATAAAATGTGCTCAGAAAGTGATTTGACAGGATTAAAACATCCCTCGGGAAGTCTAGGTCCTCTGTGGGCAGTTATGGCAGCCACAGGCAGCATAATTTTTAATCAGTCAGGATATTAGTTCTCTGTGTAGGTGTCAAAAACGACAAAGACTGGAAAATTTCTGCATCACGGAATGTTGTCGAAGCCCTTTGAGTTATTTAAAGGGATTTCTGAAGTTGAAGTTATATTCGTGTTTAATGTTGTTAAAAAAGGTTCTTTACAAGTTCTTTGAGGGGATGTTCCAAGTTAAGGGTTGAATGTTGAGTTTTAAGAAATTTTTGAGTGTTCTGTGTGTTTTAAAATAAAGTTTATTTATCAATCCCTATTTAAGTAAAAGGAGAGGGTGCCCAGCCCCCTTGCTCGAAATAAAGACTCACTTGCGTGCAAATTCTAAAATTAGAAACTGGCGGTTGGGTCTGTGACTTGGATGTATCCAGGCCGGCATACTAATGAGGCTCCTTCCTGCCAATGCAAACGAGCCAACATCTTCCCCTAGACACCAACATCTGATTGGCGGGGGAGACCTCCTAATTAATTAGTATGCCCAATAACATCAGGCCTAGGGGGAGGATACATCCACAGACCCAACCCCACCAAATTCTCTATAAACTGGAGCTCCCTGAGTGGGAGGGCGCTCATTGCAGCTGCCTTTCGAGGGAGGCGCAGTGAGTTCTTGCCGTGGAAACAGACTAGCTGTTTCTGCAGGCGCGAGCCAGGCTTGGCCTCCTCATCCTTTCAATCACAAGCAGATTTGAGCTCTAAGCTTAAATCTCAGCCCGGCTCGGAGCTCCTTCGGTCTGCCATTGGCAGACCCGAGTTCCCGATCACCACCGGGACCTTAACCCTTTCAACCCCCATTTTCTTTTACTTTTCTGTTTTACGGGATTCCGGATTTTCGCAGCGGGATTTCAATAAACATCCTTATTTTTGAATCTCGTTGCGAGAACTGTCTCTATTTCTGACAGTAGGCATTGTCCTTTGTCAGTATTGAATCAATTTGACTCTGCTTATAAACTTGGTGGGTCCTTTCTGCAGCTCTGCAGATGCAAGGGGCACATGGCCTGTATCACAGTGCAAATCAGCCTCATTTTCATAGAACATCTATTTATCTATCTATCTATCTATCTATCTATCTATCTATCTACTTATTTCTATCTCAGCCATTTCTGCTCCTGTCTTAGCCTGTGGTGGTTGCAGGCTGAGCACACCCCTGTCTCCCCGTCAGTGCCAAGGGCCATATGCATTAGAAAAATCTTGACAGCCAGTACTCAGCCAAAAAAATCCCAATGACTTCTCAGAAAGCTTGATAAATCTGGCTATGTTATTCATGGAATTAAATCCAAGATAAAAATGAAGTGGACATAAATCCCCCCTCCCTGATAGAATTTTTAGCGTCTCAAATTTCCTTCTCTCCATTGGGAATATGAAAAAAATAATTGTATTATAGAAAAGCAGAAAATGTTTAAACAATTAAAACAAAAGACAGTGAAATTCAGCCTGTAGAGTATGTGCTTATTGCAATCTCACAATTTAAATAATTTCAGCTTTCCTACCTTTTAAAATTCCATGACGAAAATATTTTAACCCAGCTAATTTTGTCTCTAATTTCCCTCTCTGCCAGCTGTACTCAGTAACTCCTCAATAATTTTTTTCTTCCAGGATTAAGTTTAAAAGCCAGATCACCTCATCAGACTGCAGCCACATATTTCCTTTATACAGCAATGGAAAAATTACTGCATTTTTTTCTTCCCCTCCCAGGAGCATGATGAATTGTAGCTTTACACTGAAAACTGCCTTTGAACAGAATGGTCTGCTCTGACTTTAGCAATCCTGCCTGAGTGCATGCAGAGTTGTACCTGCTGTCTCTGCTGATTGAAATAAATTACAAGTAACTCATCAGTGCCACCACATCGACAGCAACACGAGCTGGGGGCTGTCCTTGCTCACCATCAGCTGATTCTTTACTGCTGCCTTTGCAAGAGACAGAGCTAACCTGGCCTGACTTTCACATGGGAAACTGAGTTTGTTGATTGGCAGTTTTAGAAGAAAAAGCAAATTTTAAAAAGCAAGCAAAGTTGGTTTTTTTGGGTTTTGTTTTGTTTTGTTTTGTTTTGTTTTGTTTTGTTTTTTAACCTTCTACTGAGATCTGTTCAGAATCTGGAAAAATACAATAAACCAAGACTCAGCTATTCCTGGTTTAGGATTAATGCTGAGGTGACAAGGTGCAATCATGAAGGCAATAGCCACACACATGGTTTTGATTTTAATTGGGATCCAGGCACTACATCACATTGATAGATTTAGATGGATTATGTAGAAAGACAGTTTTTAACATCTGAATTACTCCCATTTCATTCCAAGTGGTGTAGCTGGTTTGGGGGTTAATTATCTATTTTCTCCAAGTTTCACATTGATATTCCCCCTAGAAAATTCAAATCCTGCCCAAGAATGCTGAAAGCAGTTTGTGTTTGTAAGTGCATCCCTGTTTTCAGAGTAAAGTGATGCTATGTTTACCTTGCTCCATCAGACAGGCAGTGAAATGAATTGTGCTTTTATTCAACTGCAGTTTTTATGTTCCTCAGGGCTCCCTGGAGTATCCAGATTCCTCTTCTTCCAGGAGTGAAATGTCTGTGGTGGGAGAGGGGTGATATGCCCTGCCACAAACTTCTCACTTTAATTGGGCACTTTCTTTATAAATGCAGGATGATACAATTGAAACTGGGGAGGTTCTGACAAAAAAAAAAAAAGCAACTTTTTGCTCAGTTTGAACAGCCAGTCTAGGATGAATACTCAAAACAAACCTAGGCAGTAAATCCCACAGTGGAAAAATGTGCAAACCCCTTTAGTTTTTAAGTGCTGGGACAACAAAATGTACACTGTATGACCTTACAGCTGTGATATATCACTGAATAATTCAGTGTTCACAATTGATACTGCAGCCTTGCTACTTCTGACCAGCCACAGCAGATGCAGGCAGTGCTGCAGTCACAGTCACACCCAGCATTTGACACATTAGGGACAAACGTTTATGGAGAAGGTGCATAGCCATTTGTGCCTGTTTGGCCAAATTTGAAAGAAAATATCCCCTGAGGGAAAACCAGGTTGCCACCACCTCTCCCCATACCAGATTCGGGAAAAAAATTATTTTTCCTTGGAGGAAAGTGAAGGAGATAAAAACTATTTATTTAACAGAACACACAGAAAAGGATAATAATGCTAAATAATAAAATCTCTCGCTGTGGAGAGAAACCTGGAAAGATTTCAGAGTCCTTCCATAGGTGTAGGTGTTGGTGTCTGTATCCTCCTCCTCAGGGCTGTCAGGGGTCCCTACTGGGGCCTGGGAAGAGAGGTCTCCCAGTGTGCTCTGATGTTGTGAAACCGTCCTGAAGAGAAGAAGAAAAGAGGAAAAAATTCCAAAAATCCCAGGAAAACTCTCTCTGGAGAAAAGAGTCGAAAACAGGCTGGAAAGCGAGCGTACTCCACTCCCCACTGCTGCTGATTATATCCCCAGAAACCTGTCCCTGTCCTTGAACATGAACTTTTGTTTTAAAAACAAAAGTCTCTCAGTTTTTCTTCCCTCTCGCAGGCTCAGTTTAAAGGCGCCAGAGCCAGCCTCCAGAGCAGACAAAATGGGATACATATTTCATGTCATAATGTCACCCCAGGACACTGTTCCAGAGCCAATGTGGCAGCTGAAAGAGAGGAGACATTCCTCTCTCTCTGCATCTCCTCCTGCCACATCTGAGACTTGCATGAGTTTTGGTGCCCTTCAGAGCCTTTGCTAATCTGAGTCAGCTCCTAAAACTCCCTCCAAATTAACCAAGCAGAAGGAAAAACTGTGGGGAAAGCAGCTGATTGACCTCAGGAAAAAAATGAAAAGAGAGGCAGGAAGGAAGAGTAGGAAGAGAAGGAACCATGAGACTGTAGCAGGGATGGGGAGAAGATGGGAAAAAAGGACCCTTCAGAAGTTCTGATCCAGGGTGGACTGGTACCTGCTGAGGTTTGTCTGTGTCTCTCAGTGGTAGCTGTGGTAATAAAAGGCAAAGCTCAAGCACAAAGGTCAAACACAGAGGAGACAGAGGGGCTCAGCACACATTGTCAGGGTCAGGCTTAGCAAAGGATGTGCACAAGGCAGGTGGGTAGAGCTGAGGAAGAGGGCTGGGCAGGTTCATTGCTGTGAGCAGAGAACTCCAGAGAATTGTCAATGCTCTTCAGCATTTTCAAAAACCCAATTTCTTTGTGGTGTTCTGGCTTCAGTTGCTAGGCCCACTTCTGAGTGCCAAACATCCACAGCTGAACCCAGCTACAAAGAAATCTTGAAAATAAGGAAAATAAGGTAAACACCCTCCCCCCCACCCCCCCAAACCCCTACTTCTAGTGCAGAGAATATAGTTTTAATGGATCCTTCATTTCTGACAGCTTCCATTATTCCTGGAGAGGTGTGAAAGGAAGGATTTGTGGGCAGAACAGCAAATGTTGAAGAATCAGTGGGGTTCAGTTGCTCCATGATTCCTTGTGCAAGAAAGTGGCCACTTCAAATTAGGCCACTGACTTAAAAACCAATGAAATTGTCCATTCCACTCAGCAAGTTATTCTGATACAAGATTCTTTGCCAGGGAATGCCCTGGTTCTGATGTTGAAGTGATTCAGAATTAAAATACCTAGGAAAATACATGGAAAAAATTGCCTCAGGAATGGCTGGAGACAAGCCAGCTCTTGCTCAGGACAAAGGTGAAACTGAAATGCCTGGGAGATGAAAGGGTGCAGTGGGGGCAGTGGGGAGCAAGATTAATCTGTCTTCTCTTTACTCATTTCTTCTTCCCTGGGCACCTCCAGATGGCCATGCCAGAGATGCTGGACCAGACTGGGATGGTTACCACAACATGCAGAAAGAAATGCCATCCCTGTTCCTGAGATGAGGGGAAGAAAGGCTCACTCTACAAAGAGAAGACAAGAATGTTTCATCTGAGCAATGATCTGGCTGTTTTTGTGCAATCAGTGATGGCAGGGCAGGTAGGGATTCATTCAATTTTTAGGTTAGAATAAGGTGGAGAAATCCACCGGTTTATTTTGCACTCTGAAAAGCTGTGGTTCCCATGGCAATATTTGGAGATGAGAAAGTTGATTAAATATCTTCAGCACAGGGGTTTCTGCCTAAGCTTCTGTGAGACGTGATAAGGAGATGTGCAGCTCCTTTTGAACTGTGAGAAGTGGGTTTATCAATAGGCATCAGGTGATTGGCATCTAGAACACAGGCAGCTTTTTAACTCTGACTGAGACTACTTGGCTCTAGGAACTGAGGGGCCTGACTTAAAATTTCTTCACTATTTATCAAGTAAGTGTAATTTTCCCCTACACAAATGTTTCTCATGCTGCTGGTAAGAATGGTTACTGACTTCATTGCAGCAGAAGCTGCTGTGGAGGAGCATTCATCATCTATGATAATAAAAGCAGACATAGAAAACACTGCCCTAAAAAGTCAAAAATGAAGGTATCAGTATTTTCACTTCCTTCTGTTCTTCTATCCAAATCTTATGCAAGTTAATGAGTATTTTTTTATTTGTCTGGAGTTTAACAGTTTTAGATCTTCAGACACATTCAATTCATTCTAAACATACTTGAGTCCTTCCCTTTGCTGAAAAAAAATCAGGTATAGTGGTTTTTCTGATGCACAGTCAGCATTTTAAAACATCATTTATTTTGTCTTCTTTTATTGCACCCTATTAGAATCTGTGTGAATGGTTTGCTTTCTCTGAGAAACTGCATCTTCAAGTAGCATGGTATTACTAGAAAAAACATGGCCCTGAAAATCATGGTCACCCTAGGCACTTCTGTTCTTCACCTTACCTACAGCTTCTCTATCCAGCTGGACCTACCCCTGGTGGATGCCAGAAGGAGAACAAAATGCATCAAATTTGCTTTGTAATTCTAAATTGAAAGGATGCCCTGGGGGGAATACAGAGATACTCTGTGAACAGGCAGGGTTGAGAGTAGGAAAGCCACAGCTGAGATGGAATTTGACCTGGCCAGAGATGTCAGAGACATCAGGAAAAGCCTCTGTCAAGCAGATTGGTTTCAAGGACAGGGTACTGTGGGCCCCACTGCTGAGCAAGGCAGGGCCCCCAGTTGCACAGGATGTGAAAAAGGCTGAGGCACTAAGTCCCTTCTTGGGCAGTGAAAATAAACAGCACACTCACTGGATGAACAAATTCACCAAAGGAGAAAACAGTTTGAGGCATTTACAAGGTCTCTGTGTTTTTTTCCCTTTTATTTTTTCCCTTTTATTTTTTATCCCTTTTATGTTTTTTCTCCCTCGAGGGAGATTCATTTTACTCTACAGCACTAGCAGCTAGGAAATCTCTTTGCAAACAATATTGTGACTTTGAGGCAAGCCCATGTTTACTAGCTCCTATTGAACCTTGCAATGATATCTCAAAGTTTCTCATGTTTAATCCTCCTGACTCTAATTTGACATTCAAATGGGCAGAGATTGCCAAAACAGAAGTGAAGAGTTAAATACATGGACTCCCAAAGGGGAGACAAATTGGTTGTATTTCTCTGATTCCCTTTTCTTTTCTGTTTTCTTCCATCCATCTACAACATCCAAAGGTTAATCAAATAATTCTTGCCTTGCACAAGAGAACATGAAGATGCTCACATTCTCTTAGAAGATTTCTTATATGAAATCTTTCCTATGCTGAGAAGTCTCATAAGTAAGCAAATTTTTATCCAATCCTTCAGAAAATCTGTCAGTTCTAATACTTTTTAAAGGCAGATAGAAATTAATTTGACTCGTTCCTAACTGCTTTCCTGACAGGTTGTGTCAGAGTTTTGCCTGTTCCTGATTTCAGGACGAAATGGGGAGCCTTCATGGGGCCATTTTTCTGTGGCAGTGGTGTTTTAATTTTCTTTGTTCTTTTTCCATTGCAGAGAAACATTCAGAGCAAAAGATGCATTAAATCCAGTGCAGAAACAGAATTTCCTGCTGCTCGGGGTAACTTCCTGCCTGTTCAGAAGGAGGAAAGTCCAGGCTCAAGTCTTGGCTACACACAAGGGTTAACAGGGTGCTCATCCCCAGAAAGTTTCCACTAGAAGCACAAGATGCAGGAAAACAGACTGCCAAAGGCAAAATCATTTATCCTATGTGTATTTCTCCAGATCCAATACCACATTTAATCTTTCAGTCTGATAACACAAGCCTTCCAAACCAGATAAACAGGCAGAAAGGAGCCTTGAAAAAGCTGATGCCACCCTAGCCACCCCTCTGTTCTCTTGGCTCTTCTAGTCATATCCTCCACAAATATGCTGAATGAACCCTAGAAAATTTTCTTTGTTGATATTTGTGTTTTCTTTTCCCCTGCTGCAGCTGTATCCCTGTAGCTTATGCTCAAGAGCTAAAACTTGAATTTCTGGAATAAACAAGTTGTTTTCTTTTGTAAGCTTGTTTATCAAACATGGGTGTTTCTTTTTCCCCATCTGACTTAACACATCAAACCAGTGTACTGCAGGCAGACTGTCTCTGAGGATAATTACTGAAATCTCAGCTTTCTGGGATCTCAGGGCCATGCAGCTCATCCTCTCTCCCAGCTACATGCAATCGCACTTCAGTCGTGGCTCCTCTGTGGTCATCAGTATTAATGCAACCTTAAAGTGTCTCAACCCACAGCATAAATCTAATTATTCTGAACTGTCCTGGAATGGCAAAGTTACACAGTCAGAGCGTTGAGTTTTTCTCCTCAATGGCTATTAAATCACAGCATCGCCTTTTTTAATCTGCCATCAGACTTTTTGAGGGATTTTCTGCCAAAGGGGTTCTGAAAAGAACCTCCTCCTCTGGTCTCATCTCACAGATACCTCTGCCTTCTGGTTGTATTGTTTAAACTTGTTGTTACGCTTCTTCCTCTTGAAAAAAAATGCCCCTTTTTTTGCCTTTTCTGTGGTGTTTTCCCACAGGGCACACAATCAATTGTAAGCCTTTGATTAGTTTATTTTTAAAAGAGAAATGTGGTGTCAAGTTTGTAGCAGCAGTTTTCTCTGGGGGACAAAAAATTCATTTTCATTCCACTTGGAAAGCTTAGTTGGCCATTGCTCAAAAAATTCCCACTAGAGTTCTGTTGCACACCACTGAATTCTCCTACCACTCTGCAAAGATTTCAAGGGGGGGAAAAAAAGAAGAGAACAAACAATTATTTAGAATATATTACATTTCACTCATGTTCTTGATAGAGCAGCCTGACAGACAGTATAGTCATTATACGGCTGCAAATACACTGTGCACTGTGCCATACCTAAGAGTGAGTTTAGGCTTTGGCATTGCTCACCAGGGAGTCAGGCTTGACTGCACCACTTACACCTTGGCAGGGTTCAGAGGTGGCTTGTACTGACCTTGATTCCACCTTGGTGGTACTTTAGGACCACAGCTGGAGGTTCCCTCCTCCCTCTGCAGGCTGCAGAGCCCTCTTAGGCATCCCTGCTCCATTGTGTGCTTGAGCCCCAGCCTGGATTCCCACCCTTTTCAAGAATCAGAGACTCCTGCAAGCAGAGGGGGACATTCCATGGCCTTGTCTTCAGCAGCTGCCCCTCCCTAACCATTCCTAACAAGCTGGGCTGCTTGGCAAACCAAGGTTAGGGTGACCTTTGGTCTAGGCTTAATCCCAAACCACCTTTCATTCCTCCCCAAATCAGGGTCTTCTACATTCATCCACTGCAGTTTAACCCCCAGCTTCACACCATTTCCCTACACACAGGATCCACCTGTTCCTGCCCTGCGTGGGACTGGGGCATTCTGGTGGTTCTGTTGTGGTTCTTGTTTCTTATGAAGATCTCTGCTTCATGAGTTAAGTGGTAACATAATTCTTCAAGTGACAATTCCTCAGGAGTATTTGCTATAAATGAAGTTTTTGAACTTTATGAAAGCCTCCAACATATGTATTCAGACAAACACAACTCCACCTGAAGCCCATTTGTTGTGTCCAAATTGCAGCTTAGGTTGTTGACATTTTCCACTAATTTGCTTCTCTACAATTTTTGCTCCTTATGCAAGCCAAGGAAACACACCTAATATGCAAAGTAATTAATTATTCAACTAATTAAGGATTGCAGTCTCACCAATGAATAATGCTAGCCCAGCTGCAACACTATTAGCACACAGCTAAAATTATACAGTTATTAAAGCTCATTCATCAGCACAATAAGATCAAAATTGATACACACAAACTTTCTGTGCTATCGTGCTCACCCTTCTGCTCTTAAGATCTGGAATCTGACAGCTTGGGGATGTCTGGCCAGCTTCAGGTGCCCCATAAGCATCCCAAGAGCTTTGGTAGGAGTATGATATCAAGGAGGAGCTCGGTACAGATGAATTAATGTGGATTCATCTTTGCATGGTTGTTGACAAAAGTCTGTTACTCAATCTTCAGTTCCACCTAATATCCAGATTTGCTGCACATGATTTCAGTGATACATGTGCTGTAATAATACAGTGATACATGTATGTATGGTGGTGGTGGTGGTAGGGTGTGGTTGTGTTCTATATTGTGCATAAAACCAGCTCGTTAAAAGACAATTTTATTTCAATTACAAGGAGGTGATGGCTGGTGAGCTCTCTGTAGCCACGGGCCTTTGATCTCCTACACCCACAGTTGCAATTCCAGGGTTACAAACAGTTCATTCTGCACCAGCAACCTGTTGTTGTTATTAACCCTCGATGCAGAGATAGGGAACAACAGGTCTTACACTGCACAGTCATGCTAAGCTAAGAAAAAGCTCTCCATTTCATAGGGCAAAAAAAAGTGTTATTGACTAAGTCTTGATTTGGATTTCTTCTGACTTGTCTTGGCTTATACATAAAAACAGAAATACAGGTAGAAACTGTAAAGTCACTTTGTGACTTTGGGATTTCATTGTACCAAGTGAGCCAGACTGATGAGTATTCATCAACTCTCTATCAACTTGTGGGATCTGTGTGTCTTTGTTATTGGAAAAATTTCTTCCCATATTTGATTGCATTAAATTCATGATTAAACATATTAAACATACTTTTCCTGTATACACCAAACATGGGATAAACTGGTGGTTACATGTCTAAGCCACCAAGAAAATAGCCAACACTCATTGTTATTGAATCTATATATTTATATTAACTGTACAGTTGGGGAAACAATCCAAACATTTCTAACATTATGACTTAAAAACCAACCCAAAGAAGTGAACTGGATCTATCTATTGTGGAAAGATTAGTGTAAGAAAAAAATGACACTGTTTCCTATTTTCTGTAATATTGAATTCTAAGTGTGAGCAATAGGTCCCACTAAAAGCCCTGGGGACTCATTAGCTCCTTTCCATAGGTACAAAATAATCTCTAAAAAGACCTGAACAACCTGTGTGCCCCAAAATCCAAGCCTGCAGGGACTGGCTGTGGGAATGAGTGAATGTTCAGTCTCTGGCACCACTGAAGGCAGCAGCACTCCTTTCACTGATGCAAATAAGCAGAGGTTTGGCCCTCCATCATACTCCTCCCTGGTGAGTCTGCCACACAGATTTCAGGGGTGGAATAACTGCCCTCTCAGTGCAGCATAATTCATGATTTCTACCCTGGTTTACAATAATTTCTGTAGCATTTTGCACCCTCTTTAAACCTTGCAAATAATTCCTGACAAACCCTAAAGTACTTTAATTGTTTGCTGAATCCCCAGTCACAGCAAACAGAAGAATATTCTGCCATGGTGAGTCGCCTTTTATTTCTTCTTGCCAAGCATCATGTATTTATTACATTCCTGTGGGAAAAAGATGAATCAGGCTGAGAATCTTGAACAGCAGACCTGCTCAGACCTCAAGCTGTTGCTGAAGACATCATTGGTGTCATGTGGATCTGTTCAGATAGCTCTAGCCACAAATCACGTTTGTATACACTTATTTATTTCAAGACCAGATCCAAATTATAATGAAACAAGCAGCATTCTTTTAACGGCAGTACCCTGTGTCTGCTCAGCCATGTATTTACAAATATTTAGTTGCTGCAAGAGTTTTTCAGAAGTGGCTCTGTGAATAACTGAAAAATTATGTGTTTATTAATGCAACACAGCTTTACCAGGTCTTTCTACAAGCACATGTTCCTGTTCTGGTAGCTGCCTACAAAAATTAATTCAGTGTTGAAACAAAAGTAATAAAAAAGATCAGATTTCTGACACTCCCTGTCTTGTTGAAGATCTCTTACTCCAGAGTGTTGATGAGGTGAAATGCCCTTTGTCCAAAAGTAAATAATGGAGGACCAGATCCAATGGATATTCAACTACAAATGCATGTGAGATCACTGTTATCCATCTCAACCCTGCACAGAATCAGGATTTGCTCATTGTAGTAAGTGTCACATGACTTTTCCTGCAATGTGGAGAGAAAGCTACCTCAAGAGATAAATCTTTCATTAAACATTCAGTAGGAGTGACAGATATGTACATTAGAATTGCCTTATCAGTAAATTTCTCCTCAGTCGCTCTGGTGAAAAGAGCTGAGACACAACCACAGACAGGGCTGCCTCCTTTGGGGTGTGGGGAGAAAGAGGAGTTCTGGATTGTGGACATAACTCTGAGTCTCACAATGCTGTGCTGAGCAGTCTCCTGGCATGGGCTCATGTGTCCCAGAGGAGCATTTAATTCTCCAGGATCACCCAAGTACACCAGCAGATCAACCTGGTGAGCATGCTCTGTTCAACAGAATGCACAATAAATTATGTTCATGGCTCGACAAGTGGCTCTTGCACAATTAATAGTAGTTAATCTCCAGTTTAATGCATTGTTTGAGTGAGTGACAAGCACAAATAGCATAATGACATCTCACAGAACTCTGTTCTCCAGCTGTAGGACAACACCCAACTGTGCACTCCTCGTCAGGAAGAGCTCCATTAACTCACCTCACACCTATGTAGGAGAGTTCTGGCAGGGTGGAACCCTGAGTTTAATCGCTGTAGATTGATTTCTGATGTTTGCCAATGACTGTCATATATCTGGCATTACCTTTCCTGTGCCATTGAATGTGGCCTTCCCAAGAAAATTTTCTAAAGGGAGAAGAAAGGTATCCAAACAATAGTGTTTCAGAAAACTTGATCTGTTCATTAAGGATGTTCTTGCTTTATCATTTTGTAAATTGATTTGTACTTGACCTTCCAGTCAAGGCTGGTCACTCATTAATCCTATTTCAGATGCACAAATGAGTATCTGGCTTCTGTCCTGTAGCCCCATTCTTCACATTTTATGCATATCTGTCTACAAGACTCACATGGGGAAGAAGGGAGATTGAGCTCCAGAACTACTGCAGTCACATCCATCCTACTCACCTGAATGACTGAAAGAGCTTTTCAAGCAAGAAAAATGTTCTTCTGAGGATGGGAAATGGAAACAAAACCAGCTTGTACTGAAGTGCCAGCTCATGGGTACAAAGCCAGCCCTCTAAACCAGACCTTGCTGCCTACTTTAATGTAAGGCAGGTAGAAGCCAACCCTTCTTGGTTCAACCTAAGGTGTCCACCTGAGCTCCAAGCACAACCTGCAGTGCTTCAGACCCTGCCAGCACAATTCAGGCAGTGAACCTGCACCCAAGGAAGCCATGCTGGCACAAAGAAAGTTATAGTCATGGACACCCTGTAACTAAGCCTTCACCATTTGTTCCAGCCTGTAAATGCAAGGAAAATGAACATAATTCACAACTCAATCATGCTATAAAACCTAGAATATAAGTGATTTAACTGTATGTCCTTTACTTGATACAGTCTCTGTGCTTTTCTTTGTAAATGTTACTAACACAAATCATGAAAGCACTCTTGTTCCAAAGAATTATGTAAGAAACCTAAATCTTTCTTTTTCTTTTTCTTTAATCATTTCAAGTCTTAATGGAAATTTTAAGGATGTGCTCATAAAAGAACCTTTCTTCCTGCTGCCTGACTTTCATGTGCAGCAATACAAGACTTACTATGCTCCTGTTTTCTGAGTCACTAATAAAATTCAGTACTCAACAACCCAACAGAAAGTACATCAACCTGGATGTCACACTCCTGTGAGGGAAGCATTAAAAGGACATGATCCTCCCTTTAAAACCTCTGCTGCTCTAATGTCTGTAAAAACATTTTATGAGCGTGTAACATTGAAACACAAACAAGCCCAGAGAATTCAAAATTTATACCAACATTTTCCCTCTCACTTTATTCTACTGCTCATTTTAGAACCTTTAGGGGTTTTGTAACCAGTGTTAAGGGCAACAACTTCATTTAAACTGAAACCACCAGACCTGTGTTAATGGATTTATGTCTGCAGACAATTGACAAGGTTGCAGCCAGGTCCATTAATGACCATCAGAAAGTGCAGCATAAGCTGGTGAAGGAAGCCAGGAAAAGTTTCAGTTGGCACTGTGAGGAATGGCTGGATTTCACAATCTGTGAAGAAGAGTTGCCTGAGTGATGGCCAACATGGACAGAAAACCTGGAGGCGAGCACTGGGGAAAGGGAGTGTTGTGAGGAAACAGCCACAGCCACTTCAATTTTTTCATTGCCTAAGTAATGCTGTGCAAAATCCCAAACCTGGCACCAGATGTTTCTAAGGTGGAAGGTGGTCAGAACAGGATTGTTTATTTTGATAGGAATTGTACTGGAGAAAGTGAAGTACAAGGGCAACTGAGGGGGCTGAAGTCACAGCCAAGGCCTTGATGTCCTTTGTGACATCACCAGGGGATGGATTGTGACCTTGTGTCTTATATAATACAGTGTGCCTGTATCTTACATATTTCAGTTGTCACACCCAGTTGAGACATCACTGGGTGACAGAGGGTGGTGTTAGCAGGTGATGGATTGTGACACCCAGGGGGGATGATTGTATAGCATCACCTCCCTCACTGCTGTATTAGTTGCCAGCAGAGCCCTGGGTCAGACTGGCTTGATCCTGGACTGCTGATGAAGATGTCTGCAAGAGGGAGCAGCCTGTGGTCCTCAGCTCTTCCCTAGGCTTCCATAGCCACAGACATGGACATGGAAGGGTCATCAGAGTCTAGCAGCCAGGCAGGGACAGCTGCCAGTGGCCTGGCTGAAAATAGACCCCATTGCCCAGTGGCTGTGGGTGGCCTCCTGCCCGAGGTGTGGGCAGGACTTTTTCGCCAACAGCAGCATCTTTTGGACCCGCTGCAGCCCTGGCTGCACCAGAGGCTGGTGGGTATTTACTGGCACCAGTGGTGGCTGGTGGAGAGTGCAGAGAGCACCATCCTGCACAGCCTCTGCGTGCATGGCCCAGCTGTAGAGCTCTTGGTCCAGAGGCTGCAGCATTTGCTCCAGGAGCACACAAGGCCACTGGTCCACAGCATCATCGGTGTCATTGAGTGCTGGTGCAGTGAGAGAGCCAAGGGCCTGCTGCACTCCCATGCTGCCAGGGATAAGGAGGACAACCCTGGGGCTACCTCTAGCCCCAGCAGCTCCAGCAGTTCCAGTGGGAGACGGGGTCCAGCTGGACCCCACAATGGTCCCAGCCACCTCCCTTCTGTCCCTATCCCCACAGAGCAGGTCCATCCCCAGGAGGAGCTGGGGCAGGAAGTGGACACAGGTTCCTCTGCCCAGGACTCTGGCCACAGCCCCTCCACTCCCACTCAGGACAGGGATTGTTTGACTGGGCAGCCACGGCGCTGCCCAAAG
Source organism: Rhipidura dahli (assembly GCA_013399225.1). Lineage (NCBI taxonomy): Eukaryota > Metazoa > Chordata > Aves > Passeriformes > Rhipiduridae > Rhipidura > Rhipidura dahli. Next base: position 57,563 of record VXAC01005936.1, read on the forward strand.
AGGAAAGCTCATAGGCTCCTGAATGCCCCCCAGCCCAGGAAGAAGCCCCAGCAGCAGCACAAAGAGGGCTGAAACAAGCCTTTACAAAAGAAAAAATAAATGTCTCTTTCCCTGACACGGTCTTGTGGGCATGTCTTTCTCCCCCTTGTCCTAGTGCCTTTGTCTGCTAGCACACCAAACCTTTAGCAAAGAGCCCCAGGGCTGCAGGAAATGGAAGAGTCTCTGGAAAAACTTCAGATGATGCTTCCAGAGGAGTCATGAGTGAAGGTTGACTCAAACTTCACCACAGACAAGGGGAAAACTCTGATAGTGCCTGACACAGTTTTGCCTGAGCCAAGAGTGAAAAAGATACAGCTTGCTGATGTACAGTCAGAGAAAAGGCACAACCTGAAGGTACAACAAATTAAAGCTTTTACAATCAGTAGGGTAAAGAAATATTCTCATTGATGTTGAAAGGAATGATATGAAAGGAAGGCAGGAAGAAAGGGAAAGGTGCACCAAACCAGGAGGAAGAAGAGGTAATACAGAAGCATGGCTCATCTGGACAGTGATCATACACATGGATCTTGCAGGTGCCATTGCAGATGTCATTCCTTTTGATGGAGAGAAGGAAACATTAGTAAAGGCAGTTGAAGAGGGAAAGAAAAAGTACATTTAGTACATCCCCTTTCTGTTTCTAATGTTCCTTCAAACAAGAAGCTCAGTGGTTCCCTTCAGAAATGCTCCCTGAGATGTCAACAGCCACAGCTCAGCCCACAGGAGCGAGCTGGCAAAAGCTGGATGGCAAAAATTGCTCCCAGGAGGAGGGAGTGGAGCTCAGTTGGCTAACAGCTTCACCCAGGTGAACGAGGGCCAAGAGCCAGGGAGCAGCTCAGAAGGCATCCCTCTTTGTCCAGCCAGGAAAACTCATGAGACCCCAACCCCCAGCACCAGAATTCACACTTTACAAACCCTAAGACCTGCTGGAACAGATTGAGTGTTTTTCACCAGCGTTCTTCATGATGGAAAACAGAGTTTCCTCAGAAATATGCTTCGTCAGAAGAAAAAGGGATTTTGTTGCAACACTGAAATATTCAGAGAAATCCCAATACATCTTTCATTTAAAGTGGATAAGACTTAGTCTGTGTCTTCCAGTGATGCTTTAGTGTTAAACAGTGTGACACACTGGTGAAGGAGAACTAATGCTTCCAAAAATCCTTGGGGTGGATCTGACAGATGTACATGCTCTTGTGTCTCCATAGTTAAGTATTTCAGTGCTTTCCAAACAAATTCAATTAAAATTTACATTTTGAGACAAACACACAGTGCCAGTGCTATCCAGATACTGAAATCCTTCAGAAACTACTCAGGAAATACACTGGGCTCAAAGTGTCAATCTTTGAGATTGACCACTGAAAAATGCTGTGCTTTTGCTCCCACACTTGCTGCTCACAAGGAAGGCTTCAAACATGGACCATCAGGGAAATTCAGTCACGATGATGAGCAAAACACTAAAAAAGGAGAAAAACTTTAATTTATTTTGTGGCTAATTATGTAATTACTCGGTCCTGCAGTAAAAAGTTAGATGAATTTAGGTTAAAGCAATGGCTAGGACTCCAGAAATCCAGATTTTAGACTGTCTCCAGTGCAGAAATCCAGTTTTGACATTGGGTTTTTAATCTTCTCATCTGTGCATCTCAGTTCCCATCTATTTATCTTCAGAAAATGAAGAATGAGGCCATGATTGCATGAGCTATTCTGTTACTATGGTAATGGATGCCACAAAAGAGCCTATTAATAAATATTTGAAAAATCTGCAGCCACCTCCTTACACTCTCCACAATAAATCCTACCCCTCCCACCCCATATTGTTTTGCATTACTATTTTAAGGAAAGGTATGCATATTTCAAATTTTGGGCTTTATATAAGGCAATCCCATCATCCATATGCTCATGGGAAGGAGCTATAGCACTTGTACATTATGTACAAAAATGTAGCCATGCATGAACATGCACCATTTTTTAGGAAGACAGAGAAATCCTTATTTCCAAAATCTAAATCAATTTCTTGTTAACTCTTGTGCATTCAAAAGGATTGTTTAACAACATTTGATCAGGTGTGCAAGGAAGAAAAAAGGACATTGAAGCACCTAAAGTAAAAATTCCTTATTTCCGTTGGGTTGTTTTATTTGGCTCTGTGCACTGAGGCTTGCATCAGATAGTGGTGAAACAACCATGTGTGACTTTCAGTTTCTGTCTCTGGAAAAAAGGAGCAGGCAGCTCAGGAGGATTACAAGGATGCTGTGAGGTCATGCAGGGAGAAAATTAGAAGGGCCAAAGACCAGTTAGAGCTTAATCTGTCCACTGCTGTAAAAGACAAA
>VXAC01005936.1:59941-100652 GCA_013399225.1 Rhipidura dahli
AAAAAAAAGTGTTGATGTAAATACATCAGCCACAGAAGCAGGGTCAAGCAGAATCCTTTGCTGGATGTGGGGGGAAACAGAAACAAAGAATGAGGAGATGCCTTCTTTGCTTCAGTCTTTAATAGTGAGACCAGTTGTTCTCAAGGTCCCCAGCCCCCTGAGCTGGAAGAGAGAGGCAGGGAGCAGAATGAATCCATGAGGGAATGGTCAGTGAGCTGCTGTGCAACTCAGCCCCACACCAGTCCATGGGGCTGGATGAGTACTGAGGGAGCTGGTGGAACCTCTCATCAGCACTGTTTAACATCTTCAGCGATTACCTGGCTGAGGGAATCAAGTGCACCCTCACCAGGTTCACAGACAGCCCCGAGCTGGGCGGGAGCGTGGATCTGCTGGGGGCAGGAGGGCTCTGCAGAGGGAGCTGGACAGGCCGGATCTCTGGCATGGGGCCAGCGGGGTGAGGTACAACCAGGGGAAGTGCTGGGTCCTGCTCTCGGCTCACAACAACCCCTGCAGCTCCAGGCTGAGGGAAAAGTGGCTGGAAAGCTGGAAAAGGCCCTGGGGGTGCTGGTGACAGCAGCTGGACACGAGCCCAGGGGTGCCCAGGTGGCCAAGGAGGCCAATGGCCCCCGGGCTGTCCCAGCCACGGTGGGGCAGCAGGAACAGGGCAGTGACCGTCCCTGTGCTGGACACTGCTGAGGCCACACCTCGAGAGCTGGGGCAGCTCTGAGCCCCTCACAGCCAGAAGGACATTGAGGGGCTGGAGCATGTCCAGGGCAGGGAACAGAGCTGAGGAGCAATCTGGAGCACCGGGAGCAGCTGAGGGAGCTGGGGGGGCTCAGTCTGGAGAAAAGGATGCTCAGGGGGGCCCTTCTCATTCTCCACATCTCCCTGACAGGAGGGTAGAGCCAGGTGGGGGTCAGGCTCTGCTCCCAGGGAAGAGGGGATAGAAGAAGAGGAAAGAGCCTCAAGTGGTGCCATTGGAGGTTTAGATTGGATATTCCAAAAACTTTTTCCACAGAAGGGGATGCAAAGTGCTGGAACTGTCTGCCCATGTAAATGGTGGAGTCATCATCCCTGGAAGGGCTCCAAAGATGTGTGGGTGTGGTAGCTGAGAACATGATTTAGTGATGAGCACGAGCTGATGGTGCTGGGTTGATGACTGCCCTTAATGACCACTATTTTTCAATCTTAACTGTTCTGTGATTCTATGAATTACTAGGTTTCTTTATGAATTACCTCCTTTAGGAATTTTGAGTACTGACAAGGAAAAAATACATTTCCCTGTATTATGTACAGAATTAAATGCATGAAAAATTAACAGGTGGTGAGGTGAATCTTTTTCCAAGTCTTTTTTGGTTTTTTTTCCCAGGTCTCTTGGTGTTGAGGGAGGATGTCACACTCAACTTCTCTCAGACATTTTTTCCACGAGCATGCTTGCTCCAGAAGTTCATGCCAGAAACAACTGTGGCCTTGTAAGAGTGCTGAGCTGCTTAGTTAGACAAGCAGAAGTCAAACTGAGAGAAGATTATCAGATATATAAGCATAGATCCTGCCTGAAACAAGGAATCAAAATTCATATAAACAATCACAGAGGTTTCTAGAGAAGCAAAGGCAAAGGCAGCTATGAAAAAATAACTTGTGCTTTCCAGGCATATTTCAGAACAAAGCAGTGTTTATAATATGCCTGAAACTGGCCAATTGATACTGCCTTTACATATGAAAAATATATTTGTTTGAATATTTCTCATATGGCAGGGAGATGCCAGTGGATACAAAGTTGGAATACACTAGAAATAGACTTGTAAGACTGAACTAAAAATCTGCTGTACGAATGTCAGGAAAAGCAGTAGGAAACAGAGGCTTTTATGCAGTATTCCTGTCACAATCAAAAGAATGAAGTGGGATCCAGCAGGATTTATCCCTAATAAAAGGCATCTAAGGGTATTGCTAGATAATCAGGTATCTGGCAAAACACAAATAAGAATGTTGGCGTGTTTCTCACCATGACTGCAAGGTGACAGTGATAATATGAGCCCAGGCTGGGGAAAGGAATTGGACCAACAAATCTCTCAATAAGATTTAAAAGGAGAGAATACTATTCACTTTAAAGACTGCAAGTTGCTCTGCAGGGGGAGAATTACACTGGAAGATGCTGATTTTATATTTTTTTTCCTACTTTGGCTTGGAAATAAAAGCATAAATCCATGACGAAAATGACACAATCTAGAAAACTGTCATGTATGTTCAGGGATTTTTCAACATAAATTTTAAAATAATGGCTAGGAGAGAAGCAACAAAATGCAATCATAAAAAAATAATTGTCTTGAAGACGGTGGCTTTCTGCTGTGGCCTTGGAGTTGTCATAGTTCAGGCAAATTCACATTTTTAATGGTTAAAAAAAATATTTAAATCCATCAGTGGTAATGATTGCAAAGGACAAAGAGAGAAAGCATAAAGCTGAGAGAAACCATTCTTTGATGAATTTCATGTGTGGAACCAAAGAACTTCTGGTTTTCTTAAAATAAAAGAAAGGAGAAGAGAAAAGAGAAGAGAAAAATTATGAGGTATTAACTTATACAGGTTACATTTTTGCCCTTGAAAACCTCAACCCATGCAGTTAGTCCATGGTTATTTCCACCTGAAAATGCCTCTAAGGTGTGCATTTCTTTATGTGCACACAGAGATATCCAGTGTTTATTTGCTGCCCAGGAGCCAATGAATCTGATATCTAAATCCTTAGGTGTTGCTTTCCAAAAGTGGTAACTCTCCATCTGCCCCCATGGGGAAATTCTGCTTTCTGCCATTTATTTGCACATCTGGAAATCAGGCTCTTCATTTAAAAAGATATTAAAAATGGGTTAAAATCCTTACCAGGCACTGGCTAAAGCTACTTACAGCTACTTACTTTTTTTTTTTTCCCTTTCTTTACAGCCTTTTTGGTGATAAAAGTTACATTGTTTTAGGTCTAGTAGTTAGACTTGTATAGGGAACATGTGTAGTACAGTGCTTTATAGGAAGCGTTAAAAATTATAACACTATAACAGGCCAAAACAGAAGCACGCCCATCTGCCTTATCAAGTTCAAAGGACAAAAAGCACAACATTTCTGATGGTAATGAAAGAAATAACAAAGAAGATTGAAGTAGAAAGAAACAAAGAATAAAGCTTTAAGAAATCAAGAACACACCACGTGGAACAATCATTTCACACCTAAGCATCAAATAAATGGGAAATTGATCACTAAAGCCAATCTTCTGTTGTTATAACTATTGCAAAACATAGTAATATTTTTCAGATAAGTACACTGGAACTAATATATTTAGTAATGGAGATATTTTATGTGTTCCCTGGAGAGACATCAAACAAGTAATGGTATTTCTAAAGCAGTTAGTGGTGATTTCAGTCCTGAAGGAAAATGTTGTTCCCTTGTAAATAGCCTGTGTATGCAAGATGCTTTTATGTTTAGATTTTGGATAATATCAGAACTATGCTGTCTGTGTGAACCACACAGTTTCTAGACAGCGTGGAAGAGGGCGTGTTTGGAAATCAAACACTCCACAAGGCAGGCTGGAACACCCTGAGTTTGCTGCAGTTGTGATGAGACCTCGCCAGGTGGACAAAAGCTCCCAGTGAAAACCAGCTTTGTTTCACACAGCAAAGAGCACAAACCCAAACCTTTCCAAGGAGACAGAAAGGTAAAATCCCCAGCAGGTGCATACCTGGAAAGCAGTTGGAGGCATAAGCAGGAAGACTTTTATTCCTAGCTTTAACAGAATAACCCTGCTTTGTTTCTTCATTTCTTCACTTGTCCTTTTCAAATATTTGCAGTTTCTCTATCTTGAACACTGACAACAGATGCTTTAATTTTTTTGTTTTCTTTTACTTTGGCTTAGGATATTTTCAGGTTCCCCCAATAAAAAGAGATTCTTCACAGAAGGACATATCAAACATATGAGAAGAGGTGGGTTTTGAGTCTGTGAGAAGTCCAGGTCCCCAGTACTTCCCTTGACATGAGCTGCAAGATGCAGATGGCCAAGCTGATAGTCCTGGACAAGAAGAGGGAAATGTTTCTTCCATTGCTTGGCAAGAAGCTTTTCCAGCAAGCAGAGGGATGCAGGAGGGCACCTGAACCCCAGGAACCCTGCAGAATTTCTCTGCCTCTCTCAGCTTGTGTGCCACTGATAAACACACAGGCTCACATCTGGATGAGGAATAGTCCATACCATTTAAAGTCCAGGAGCAGTGTTCCAAAATCACTTCTGAGCTACCTTAGCCAGTGACTGAACAACCTGTGACAGCAGCCAGAACGAGATGCAATTATTACTGAAAACTCCCCTTAATCCCAGTTTTGTTCCTTTGCCACAGTCCTCAGCAGAGGATTTCACCATGACCTTTAGTCCTCCTGGAGCTACCCAGGTAACAAATGCCATTTCCCCTCGGCAGAGTCACAGCCTGAGTGGGCACAGACGATGAGAATTTCTTCCACTTGAGGTACTTGTGCTCTTAAACACCCCTGGAACACTTCCACTAACTCAGCTCACTTGAGGGAGGATAACCATCCTGGCAGACCTGAGCAGCATGTCCAGGACACAGGGTTGTAGCGGTACCAGCATCCAGGAGAGGCAGGGGGTTGCACCTCCAGCCTCTCGGAGGGGTTTGTCCTGGGTTAACTGATGAATATCCATCAGACTGGAGGTCTCAAGTTCCCCAGGGTCCATGTTTGGCTCCACTCCTCCCCTGCTGGCCAGGTGACTACTCTCTGATCAGCCCATTGGCCCATCTCCCTGACCGAGGACTCGAGGCACCTGGGGGAGGGAGAGCCAGGGTCATTTCGCCATTTTCCCTCATGGTTTGTACTTCGTTCTCCTCTATGAGGACTAAAGGCTATTTATTTCAAACGACAGTGACCCGTCTGTCTGTTAACCTTATAGCAGCTGCCACCGCTGCTCCTGGAACAGAGCTTAAGAAACCCAGGGGTTTGGAACAGCCTTCACAGAGCGAGGCTGGCTGGGACCCTGGGCAGAGCTACTGAGGACCGGACAGGTGGCCCCCAGCGAAACGAACAACAACACAGGGTGACCCCAACCAGGGCACCACAACTTCAGGTTTAACGAGACTTGTGCAGACATCACACAAAACAGCTCATGGAGATATTCAGTGGAGGCTGCAGAATGTACAGAGAGATTTTGCTCAGGGGGGAGCAGCACCAGAACAACCTGAGATGGTGTTTGCAGACAAACAAACCCAAGTGAGCAAACAGAAAGAGGCAGAAGTTGCTTGTGAAGCTCAGCAAAGAACCATTTCACACTCAGTTCATCCCAAAACTGAGGTGCAGTTTCAAGGCAGTTACCATGAATTTTCTCTATGTGGTTTTGTTTTTTTGTATAAAAGGCTTTGTGTTCTCTCTTCTTACACTCTCAAGTCCAGAGATTGAGGTGGCCCCCTCAGTGCTGGCAAGCAGGTCTCAAAACCTGTGTTTTGAACTCACTGGACTCAAAAGCCTGGATACTCCATTCCTGGTGCTGCACTAAGATTCACTTTGTTTGCTGGGATTCTACCTTCTATGCAAATATTTTTACTTATGTAAAAGTTGGAGTCTAGGTGTTCCCATACTGGGCTAAAACCACACCTGTAAGAAGGAAGGAAGTGATGAAGATTCTCTTCCCCATTCTGTAGCCAAGGAATCTAAGAAATAGATGCTAAATTCAATGACTTATTACTTGTTTTCCAGGAATCAGTTTGCCAGGAATTTCTCACTTTTATCAGCAGTATGTGTCCGAATACAGACTCCAGGTAAATTGGTCAGAACAATATACATTTATTTCTTCACCTTCTACTATTCGTGGTGCTGTGGTTAGACCCAGTAACCTCCAACCCTGGCAGGAACACCCTTTGCCACATTGATAGCACAGAAGTAAACAGCAAAGGATGGGTTCAGGACCAGCAGTCAGTTCCCAGAAGATCAGAACAGCTTGGGGGCTGCATGCCCACCATGTCTGCACCACCTTAAGGGATATTGCTGTCACAGGTGTTGGAGGAAAACTTCTCTGAGCATCCGAGATGAAACGGCAAAGGCAGTGACGTAGCTGTGTGCAAATTAAAGAGAGTTAAAAATTGTTTTTCCTACACTGCAAGGAGATCTTACATGCTGGCAGTAGGGCACACAGGAGCATTTCAGCTGAAAGGCACACACAAACAAAAAGAAAAGTTATAGATTTTACAATCAAGTAAAAGCCCTGGAGCAGAGAGCAGGTGGTAAGGAACTTCTAGTTTGAGCACTTACCCAAGACATATCCTAGATCCAGAAGGCTAGTGTGAGAAATCCAGAAGTCCATGGCAATGGGACCAAATGTGTATTTGCATGAGATAAAAGCTATCACTGAGCCCGTCCTTCCTGGACAGCCTTATTCAGAGGAGTAGTGAGCTTTTGGGAACATAGCCTTGCCATGCTGTAGGCAATTTCACATACTCAGGAATAAGCAATTGCCTTTCAAGTTGATCAAAACCCAGACACCAAGCATTTGTTGTATTCCATTAACTGCTGTTGCTATTCTTTTTTCTCTCTCTGCACCACATTAATTTACACAATGGCAACCCAACAGCTCCCCAGAGGCAGGCAGCTCCAGTCCAGCTTGTGATGTTTCATTAGCAATGGGCTTCTCTGCTCAATTTTATTTGCATCTGACTGCCTCCTTGACAAACTTCTGTGCACATTTATTATTGTTTGTAGTTTGCTATTTCATTCAATTACTTCAAGGTTTTGAGCCCTAGGGATGATCTTGTTGCAAATTGTTTGTGTAATGAGACTCCCACTTAATTGTATTAAATGCCAGAATCTGCATTTAAAACAGCATTAGGCACACGGCACAGTCACACAGAGACTCACAAGCTGGTGGATCTTACAGAGGGGGAACAGCACAGGGAAGAAGGATGCCCCAGCCACACTCAGGAATATCCAGGCTAAAATGCCATCCTGTGTTGGAGCCATCTTGCTTCTCTAAAAATGTGAGGTGCATAAGCAAATAACTGTACATGCCTGGCAGGATCCACATTTCTGTTCTACACTGACACTACACTGACACTGACTGACATTAGTGACACTAAATCTTGTCATTAGCACTTCAAAACCATCATAAAGCACAGTCCTGAATAAGGTTCCCATATGATTTCTTCCAATATAGGTGTTTTCTGACTTCTGCTTCTTATGTCGAAAATGTTTAAGAAATAAATTATGCTCCTTCTTGTTCACATGTTTTTTAATTTAATTCATAGTATGTGTTTTTGTTCCCTGTACTTTGCTTCCACACCTACACCACTTTGCCAGGGAGTGTTCTGGAAGGGACCTGGATGCAGATCTCTTTAACCTACCACATAGAGCCAAAACTGTGTGGGAATTGTTGGGATAACTGACCCAATACTGGACCAGTTAAAGCTTGAACTGGTCATGGCACTCACAGGCTCTGAAACCATCCAACATTTCAACAGAACATCAGAAAAAGACTCGGCTCGTAGAGAAAAGTGAGCATCTCTGTCAGTTTCAGAGTCTTATAAAAATGAAATTATTTCACACAGTCTCAGGGCTGAGGCACTGAGTTTTTCTCAACAGCACAAACCTCACTGTGACCCAGCACAGATCCCTCAAGGTGTTGATGGCGTTGGAAACCCTTTAAGAGACAACACCTCCATAGCCCCTGCTGAGTGCACTGACCCAGCTCCCAGCAAATGACCCTTGCTCTGAACTCCAAGCACCACAATCCATTAAATCCTCTGTGTATAATACAGTGGAAAGGAATTAAATAACAAGCCATCAAGTGGCATTTGTGGAAGAACCACTGGTAGGCTTGTGTAGAAACCAGATCAGAGACATTCCTCAAATCCAAGAAACACATGCACCTGCTTAGGTTTTTGTCTGCTGTGCTTTGTGCTCCTCAGACAAAGAAGGACATTCAGCTATTGGCATCTCGTTGAGGTCAGCCGTGATTGAGCACGGTGGCTTGTCTCAGTAATTCTCCTGATAAATTCTCAAGTGACAAAAGCAATTATGAAAAGCCACAAATCCTGTTTTTCAGTAAAAATCTTCTGTCCTTTACTTCTAGACCTGGCTGTAGTTTTCCGTCCCTAGACAAAACTGCAGGTAAGTTTTCAATTGATTTCTCAATATGTCACTGAAAATAGGGCTTAGCAGTTCTTGTAGTTGAGAAAGCAGAGCCACAGAGAGCTGTTATTCAATCACTGTTGAGGAGTAAGGTCACACACACTCAGTTCTCAGAAACTGCTTTTCTTTATGTTGAACACATAGAGATGCGTCTGATGGTTTTGCCTATCTCTTCTGTTATAGATGTCTTCATGATAATGCTTCTCCTGCCCCCAGAGGTGTTTGTAGCCTGCTTCAACTCAAATCAATGATTAAACTCCCCATGGCACAGGAACTGAGCTCTAGCACAGCATGTTAGCAGGTGAGTTTTAATAATCATTGAAGATGAAAGGAGAGTGCTTGCTTTGCTTCCCTAGGAAAGGACAGCTAAAGAAAGTGATTTAAAGTAGGCTTTCCTCAGTGACAGCAGAGAGACTGAATTCAGGTGGTGTCTGTTGCTGAGGGCATACAGTATGTTTATGTTGGTTGAACTTTCCTAGCTAGAAATCTCTTCAGTAAAAGGCTACTAAGAAGATTAGAGAAGAAGAAAAAGGAATAGAGATTTTTTTGTTTGGTTGGTTTTTTATACCAGGACTTCTAATATACCAACTTTTATGTATCTTCTTCATGACCAAGAACCAGGGGCAGAGGAAATTTTTGTCCATATCAAGACAAATTTTCTCCTCTTATGGGGAATGTATGGAAGACTGTAAAAAAATACCTTTGACTGATGTTAATTGCATCACCCACCTAAGGCAATTCAGGTCTGGAAAGCATATCAAAAGGACCTTTTAACCTGGAAAATGAAGTTGCTTTATACACAGTTGTCAGGTCCTTTACCAGTGACCTGACAACTGTGTTTTCTTTTTTCTTTCCTAAATGTCCTCCTTCTGCTATTCCCAGCTCAGATGGAAATGAACTCCATATTTGGAATCCCAGTGTGACATAGACTTGACAAACCAATTTATGCAAACTAGCATGCCAATAACCAAAGGGAAAATGGCAGGTAAGCAGTAAGTCTCACTCTTTAATGAGATGGCAGGTTGCACATGAGGTAGGCATAAATCAATGCCAAGCACCAGCACTTCAACTCAACTACTCAACATTTTTGAGTATTTATGAAACTCGGTGCATTGTTGTCAGTGGCAGGCTGGCAATTAATTGCTGTTTTGACACAAGGGGAGAGGCATGCAATATGTATGAAGATGGATATGCAGGATAGCATTAAAATGTCAGAGCCTTTTAGCAGAGACGTCAAACAGCAGTATTGTTTCAGACAGCAGGTGCTGTGACAAGTGCTTAATGAGGCTTATCCCTTGTGTCCCTCATTGCAGCCTCTCCAAACATCTTGTGCCCACATGGGCACAGTTGCCAGTGTGTCCTGCTGGTGTGGCTCCTGGGCTGGGGAAGACCACGTGCTGTTACCTCGTGGTGGCTCTCACACCCTGTGATAAAGAAATGTATTCCTCATGATCAGTAATCACACACACATCATAAACCCAAAACTCAGTGGAACTTCTTTTTAGAAAGGCTGTAAAGCAAAATCTGAGCCAATAAGTTGCAGACTGTACCGATCAGAAAAATGCCTGGAACCAGCACCAAGTCCATGTGGTGACTGCAGTGACTTCAGAAAATGAGCTGGATATTTTTAGATGGAGAAATGAAGAAAGCTCTGCCTGCTGACAAAGCAACAGCATTCTTGACAAAGTAGCTAGATTGCATCTTTTAATGTGATTTCATAATCCTGTTCTGGTCCAGAACTTCAGATTCTGGAATTGTTTTTCAGAATCAGGAAATTTGAACTGCCAGTGCCATAGGACAAGGTATGGAATGGGGTGTTCAGCTGTGGTTAATTTTTGTCAGTCCAAGCTTATCCATTCTTTTCCACTTCCACTATCTTAGGTTTTTCATTCCTACTTGATTCAAAGGGTGTTTGAGAGAAAAGTCTTTCATGAAGAGCTGAATGAGAAAATGTGGAACTGGTTTAGAATGGGATTCAAGGGAAACATGAAAGAATGGAAGGACAAGAAAGATTGTTAAATTCAGGTGTTGACAAAGCATTTAAGGCAAAAAAAAAGAAGAAAAAAGTAAACTAAAACCAAACTCAAAATAGCTATTGTCAATAACAAAAAGTAAAATGATGGTTCAGGATTTTCACTTGAAAGGAGGTGGCTGAAAGATCCCTCAGATCTGAGTTACGCTGCGATGCTGTGACTGTGTGGAGTAAGCAGAGCATTGACACAACACAGAACAGGCTGAACAAACCAGTTACTTTGACAATTTACCTCAAAAAAAAAAAAAACAAAAAACCCAAGAAACTAGGAAGCCAACAGCTAGTTGATTATTCCTAGAACTCTCTAGGAATCCTGCATATTTAGAGGCTGCTCCTTCCCTTCTCATCAGTGTTCAGCTATAACCATGGACTCCTGGGAAAATCCTGAGAATGGAGTTGTGAACAAAAGCTTCTACAATTTCAGGGAAAACAACAAAGTGTCTAACACTCTCAGCTGATGTGACTGAAATGCCAGTAATGGTGAGACGTAACTTATCAGTAAGGAGCAGCTTAAATGAATTTAGCTAATTAGAAATTAAAAAGGCTAATTGTGAGAGGTTGGGCGTGTTGAATTTGCAGTAGCAGATATTTGCACAGTTTGAAAGGAGAGTCTCATTCATAATTTATCTTTAGTCTTCAGAGCTGTATTTAGAAATAAACAAGTGTTATTGTGCAACATTTCCCTGTAATTTCACTAAACTTCACAGTAGGCAAGTAAATGAATTAATTTAATGTGAATTGACATTTATCGTAGATGTGGAGAACACTATTTTCTCCTCTTCAGAAAAAAAAAAATAAGAAAAGGAAAGGAAAAGAGAAGGCAGATCTAAATAAACTGATGAAAGAGGTGTCTCACAAAACTCTGTTCTCCTTTGTTCTAACCCAGGACTAATAAAGGATTTGCCTTTCTGCCCAGATAAAGCTATTTCCACTCTCTGGTTGTGCATGCAAAATTGGATGCAAAAATGCAGCCCAGTAAACATGAATTTTGGCAAGCAGTGTCTCAGGACACATCTAGCCTTGTCTTGACCTGAGCTGTTTCAGCTTTTTTGTCTGAGACAAGCAGTCAGGTAATTGTGAACTCAATTTGGTTTCGTTACTATTTGCTTTATAAGGATAGCAGGTAGTTCTGTGTGGACTGAACTGTTGGTGCCTCTAGACACTGTGGCAGAGAACAGAGCTGGGACCAGAGGGCCCAGCCTTGACACACAGATCACAGTTTTAGGGAATGAACCCTGTGCACACTGAGCTTCATTTATATAAATACGTGTGGTTATCTGGAAGCCAAAAATTGTGACAGCTATATATTGTGACAGTATTATATACTGTGTATTTGACATACTGTGTATATATAATAAATACATATATATAATATATATATATTATATATACTGTATATATACTGTATATATATAATATACAATAGACACATTCAGTTAGGTTTATACAAACAGAGAGGTGATCCCATTTCTTCTATAATCTTGTCCCACACTCAGATAGGGAATATGCACCTCTAATATGCACCTCATGCTGCATTTTGATTCCTTCATGAGGTTTCTACAAAATGCACCCTTTTTTTTTCTCAAACAAATGTCTTATGTTGGATTGAGGAAATAGAAGTTAATATTTCTTGGTTTCTTTGCCACTTCTCCCAAAAACTAGGCAAAAAAATCCATCTATTAGAATACCCCAGATTTTTTTACTGCCCTCTGAATTATCCCACCTGAACCCTCCACATGAGATATCCATGCTTTGAGTTCTCTGCATGAGAGCAGACAAACAGGCTGGCAGCCACCAGCAGTTTAAAACCAGATAAAAACCAGACCCAGACACCTTCCACCAGACCACGTTGCTTCAAGCTCCATCCAGCCTAGCCTTGAACATTTCCAGGGATGGGGCAGTCAGAGCCTCTCCAAGCAACCTTTGCCAGGGCCTCACCACTCTCACAGGGAAGAATTTCTTCCTGGTTTCTAATCTAAACCTGCCCTCTCCCAGTTTAAAGGCACTACATCCATCTCTTCATGAACTGCAATTCACACAGTAATATAAAGGACTCTCCTGTTTGGAGTGGGAGAAATGTATTCCAGCAAATAATACATCTGCAAAAAATTGCAAACTTTGCTTCAAAAGACATTTACACAAAGAGACAGTGTTGTTATGCTGTTCCTGGAAACCAATAAGCTGTCAGCTCAAGGAAGAATTAAACTCTATTTCTAAGTTTTAGTCTGTGATTTATTTTACTTTTTATTTTTCAGACAGAAGAAGTTGTATGTTTGAACCAAAAATGAGCTTTTACTTCACCGACCAAACCAGTCATGCATAAACAGTAAAAAAAAAAAAAAAAACACCACAAAAAAAAAGCCAACCAAAAAAAAAACCAACATAGGGATTTTATTTTGTCATTCCTTGACAGAGTAATATAATTAGAGTGACCTCATGACTGTGATTTCCTAGCCAAGTAATGCAGGAAATAGTTACTCTTCAAATAGAAACTCCGAATCTCCATTTTCATTTCTGGTATTCCTTAACAGGGAAAAGAAATATACTTTATTTACCAGTACCCCAAGATCAGAGAATGTGGCTGTGTCAAACTGATTTACATTGCCTGGACAACAGCTTTTCAAAAATACTGCTAATTGCACAAGAATGATTTTTCATTAAATTGTCATTCATGACAAAGGATTGACGAATTTTTGCATTGTCAAAGTTTAAATGTTCAAGTTTAAGAGTTGTGATGTTTAAGAATTAATTATGTAAGTGTGAGAAATTGATAAAGTTATTGATAAAGTTATTCTTGAAGTTAATCACTAAGTTTGGACGGTTCAAAGTGATTTAAATGTTATAAAAATTAAAGTTTACAAGGATTTTGTACTGTAAGCAAAGGAGAGAGTGCCCAACCCCCTGGCAAATATTAAGGGACCACTGCAGCCCAAAAGCTAAAAATAGTAGGTAACGGTTGGGTCTGTCACCAAGATGTATCCGTAGTGGCATACTGATGAGGCTCCTTCCCACCAATGTAAATGAGCCAACTTCCACCCCTATACACAACCATTTGATTGGCGGGAGGGACTCCCTCATTAATTAGTATGCCCAATAACATCGAACCTGAAGGGAGGATGCACCGACAGACCCAACCTACCAAAAATTGGTATAAAAAGGGCTCCCCAGAAGGGGAGAAAGCTCTCTGCAGCTGACCTCTTCGGGGTGCAGTGAGTCTCTCACTCGCTTGCCGATTAGCGGTGTAGCTCGAGCCAGGGTGTTGGCCTCAAACCTTTTCCAAGGATCAATTTTTAAATACCTTCGAGTCTTAAACTTGAAGGGAGCCCAGCTCGAACAAAGCTCCTCGGGCTGCCGGCGGTGGCCCAGGCGCTCCAATCACCAACCGGGACCAAAGCCTTTGAAATTGTTTTGCTTTTTCTCATTTTCTTTTCTGGGGATTCTCGGACACGACGGAGTCCAATAAACATCTTTGGCTTTTAACTTCGTCATGAGAATTGTCTTTATTCCCGACAAAATAGGCCATAACTCATAGTGTCTCTGTCTACAGGTTATCCTGTTTAATTAATCTGCTGCACTGAATAAATACCGTTTCAATATTCTACATTATATTCTTTAAATATTCTACACTGTCTCTTGGAAGATGCTGAGTCCAGCTTGGTATTTGGGGCAAAATTCACTAACTGGAGTTGTTTAGTCTTGGATAGTGAAGACTTGGAGCTGTACTGAGGCTTTATGGTTGAGAGTTATCAGAGCACAGAGAGTTTGCAGGGTGGAAGGTTTGGATGTTGCTTCTGCTCAAAATGTTGGGTAAACTGAAATGCTTGCATGAGTTTCTGATTTTCACCTCAAAATACTGCCTTGAATATTCCAAATTTAACTAAGTGGCAGTGCCAGAGGTACTGTAGTTTTCCCCAGTGGAAACAAGAGCAAAGAGACAGAAGGAGAGGTCCTGGGTCAGCCTCCTGGAAGGCCGAAGTCCTAAACACAACTCAGAGTAATGAGGATGCTCAGCATCTTGGCTTAGGAGTTTTATACCCACTTCAAATATCACCATGCCTAGGATCTAGCTGGACATGGGCTGGTTTTATCCATTCCTTAGCTTACCATCCTGAGGGGCTTCCAGAGCACATAATTCCAGAGCGCTAATAATGTGGGAAGGGCATTAGCTGTATTTCCCTTCACTAAAAGATAGACAAGCACAAAACACACAAAAATGTGAGAAATATGAAATATTGTCAGCTTCAGCTTCACCACTTTCAAGCAAAATTTTTAAATGCAAAAAGGAATAGTGGGTATCACAACAGAGCTAAAAAGTGTTGTTGTTGTTCCAATTAAAAAAATAAAAGGACTATTGAAATTTTATTGTATTCATCATATTTTATTTGGTGATGCATTTTATTCACCACACTGTATGGTTTTTTTATTCACCTGTATATTTTCATTCCATTAACTGGGATATATTCTATTCACCAGCAGCTGATTGCAAATCTTTCTCTGTTGCAGGGTGAGGGTTGCCAGAAGAGCTTTATGAAGCTGAAATTGTTAACCCCTCTCTTCATCAACTGTGAATAGACTAAGTCCAGGTGACCAAGTACATAGGATATAACTATTCTACTTCGACAGAATTATGGAACTGAAGATCAGGTAACAAATCTCTACATACTGCAGCACTTCTTTTCCTGATTTGGTATAAAAATTAATAAGCAAAGAAGTTGAAAGACGGCCTTCTGCTACCTCTGACCTCTTCATGGTTTAATCTATATTTTATTTTGGTCATACAGAGCAAAACAACAGGAAGAAAAGATGGTGGTAAATTTTTTACTGTGGAAGGAGCAGCACAGCAGCTCTGTGCTTGGAGACTGCTGCCTGAAAAACATTAAAAAAAATATCAATGGAAAAAGGCAAATAAGTACACCAGTTGAAATAAAGTTGTCATTAATGGAAGTGAAACAAGCTTCTTGATATAATTCCACACTTTTCAAATTACTCTTCTCTAACTCAAAAGCTATGGGGCACAGGTAAGTTTTTCTGAGCAATCATGATCTTTGCTTGCAAAAACTCTCATAAGAAAATATATCAGTCAACAATGACAAGCAGCACTGGACAGACACTTGCAAACAAACAAGGGGAGGAATATTTTACAGAGCAGAGACCTGATCCTTCTCCTCACACTGCCTTCATTCAGTGTGAAAATTGTTGTGTAGGACAACTACTTATGACGGAAATTTAACAACAGTTTGAAGGAATATGTGACCAAATGTTCAACCCCAGAAACAGAACTGTGAGTGTTATTTTAATTTTGTTTTTTGTAATGCTCCTACGTTTAAACTGAGAAGCTTTAGTTTTGAAGAAGACAAACACTTCCTATTGAATTTCTCCTGAAATTTTTTCAATGGGCTTATGTAGAGTTTTAATGGATGGAGGCCTCAGTGACAAAGGTCTCTTTTGTCTTTTTGAAGTAAATAAACACAATCAGAGTACTATAAAATCATTTTCCATTCATGGAGACAGGCTTATTAACGTCAAGCCACTTGCATTTCAGCTAAAAAATTCTCAATTTTTATAAGTTGCATGTGTACTAGTGTGAGATTTACAGCTTAAATTAGTTACAGCAGTGCTTCTCTTGTTAATAAATGCATTTTAAAATTCATCTTTGCCAGTTCTGAATTGAGAAAGATACTCAGACCCTCAGTCATAAAGCTACACACATGCTCTTCTGAGGGTCTCAGTTAAATTGGAAGTGGTTTGTAGTTTGGTGGGCTTCTTTCTTTTTTTATTTATATAATTTTTTTTTTAACATCTGTGAATCAGCTGTTAGTTCAAAGAATGATGTTGCCCAGGAAGTGTAGGAAGCTTGAAAGCATATAATTCTGTGCAGCACTGTTGTACTCATGTTCTCTCCTGGAACATGTTGGGGTTTCTTTGTAGAATAATTATTGGGATTTTTTATAGAATATGTGGGGTTTTTTCCTAGGATTTTTGACAGAACTCTCTTAAGTTTAATTTTATTTGCATTTTACATGGGACATATCTAGGGATTTACTTGTTCTCTTTTGGTTTTAATTGTTAGGGAACAAAGACATGCTATTCCTTTGGAACTTTGTGGTTAACATTCTTAGAAGAAAGACCTTGTTAAACAAGTGTGCAAACACAGAGAGAGGGAAAAAGATCTTTTACAACTACATGCCAGCAGAACTGCAGAACTGAGTAATTCCTAATTTCCAAATATGATTTTAGCTTCTGTTTTTGCTATGATAACCTCAGGCTCTCCAAGGTGTTTTTTTTGAGGAGCCTGTTCAGCCAAGTGTTACTGTGCCAGGTGTTCTGGAAGATGCAGTGAAGTGAAGCAAACTGAGGAACAAATTTCCTGTGAAGCACAGGTTTGCCACTCAGCCTGCCACAGTGGGACACCCTAGCCAAGGGGGAAAAAAAATAATCCTGTAAAAATTCTGAGTGGAAGGCAAGGAGCAAGATAGGAGGCACAGGAAGAAGGAGGCCCTCTCAGATGACCTGTGGAAGTTAACTCTGTGCCCCAGCACTGTTAGAGGACATTCCCTGTCTTTGGTGCAAGCAGCTGGAGACATAAATACTGACTGATTCAGGAGCCACAGTCTTGGTAAGGGCAGAGGTGGTTCGATAAAGTGACATGATGGAGTTCCCTCAGAGCAGATGGGATGCCTGAAAGAAGCAACCAGGCATCGTTCTGGTTTGGTATCAAAATATTACATGAGATTGTAATTGTATCATTACAATTATAATCTCTCCTAATGCCTTTCTCCCTTCCCACGGAAAGATTGGTATTGGTGAGGAACTACTTTCTAGTGCTGCAACAGAAGATAATTAGCAATTCAATACCTTTTCCAGACTGAAGAGAAGGACCAGTGGGTGAGTTATGGAGTAATAACTTAGGAAGGAATATTGGTTTGGATGGTAACATGAATTTATCAAGGGAGAGGGATGAAAATAGAACCATTAAGGAGAGTCTGGAAAGCCAGACAGAGAGGAATTATTAATTTACATAAAACAATAATTTTGAATACAAATGCAGACACTGATGAGTGTATTTATTTCTATATTCAGCACTCTGATGTGAACCCCCACACTGTGCCTGCAGGATGATCATGCCACCATGCAGGACAGAGAAGGGGTTTGAGATAAGGAGCCAGAATATGATTAATCTGGGGATGAATCTCCACATGGTGACATGAGCTCATCAGAAGTGGAAAGAGAGAACTTCGGGAGAACAATATCACAGTGGACAGAAACAGCTTTATAGTGATGGGCTTAATGCTCAACAGGGAAAGTGAGGAGATGCAACAGGTCCTAACGAGGCTTTAGAATAGAACTGACAGTTTCTCTGTGATAAAAATAAACCATCACCATCAGGTCAGGAGGCCCAGCAGCAGCAGGAATTAGTCTGTACGCACAGACACTGGAGAAAGCACCCCTGGGCAGCAGGAGGCCAGCAAATAGGAACAAACTTCAGGCTTCCTTCAGCTACCAAGGGAAACAGATGCATTGTTAGTGAGCAGAAATTGCCTCGTTAAGTGGCAAAGAATGCCAGCATTATTAGCAAAGAAAGCTCATGGAATTAAAAGCAGAACTAAGAGCAAATGCAGACAGCCAAGGCTGCTGCCCACCAGCTGTTCAGCAGAGAGGGTAGGTGCCAATGTATAAATATGCATTATCTTTGGGGTGTCTGTGTGCATAATGTGTATATCTGTGTATAAATATGTGCCCCTGCTTCCCTGGGTGGCTTTGGTTTGTGCTGTTTCTGCCCTGAGGGGAGCTGAGGGATGGGTGCTTGTAAGCAGAGGAGGTTTCGTGGCACCCTATGGTGGCTGTGGAGCACTGCAGGCCCCAGGCTGCACAGAATTAGCTTTACACCAGGAAATAACAAGCCTGAGCTGGAGGTGTCGAGATCCTCATGATGCATGGAAGTTGGCTGAAGTGTCTTTCTTATTAAAACCCAGCTGGAGTTTCCTTGATCTGTGTCTAATATCAGTTGACAACTTTGGAAACACCCTTATCTGCTGGATTCTAATCCAAATGACCAACCATAATTGAGTAGCAACAATACCATTCACACTCAAGCACTGCCCAAAATGGAAGCCTTAATGTCTAACCACATTTCCAAATTATCCTGTTTCATCCATTTTTCACAGAGAAAGCCACCACTTAAAAGTTGAAACGTCATCCTTATCAGGAGTGATGACCTTTGCGAAGCTCTTTCAGAGACACTGACATGTCCTCCTTCTCTGATCCACCAGCCTCATGCACCCAGTTCCATCTGAGCAGCGTAAAAATTCATAGGGTAGCCTTCAGTAACATGACTTTTGGTTTCTGTTTGTGTTGTAGTTTAAGTAACTCCATCAACGTGTAGCAAAAGGTCTCCAAAGGAGACACAAAATGTACTCAGCTTTCTCAGAATATTCATCTGTCTGTTGTTTGCAAAATAAACCCCTTTATGTGGTGTAAAGGAAAACAGTGGCTGGCATTTACTGCCATCATCAATTACTTTGCAGGTGATACCTGCAGAACACAAGAAGTTTTGCAGAAAGTTAGGAAGATGAAGGGCTTTCTCAAAGGACATGTCTGCCACACCAGTGCTTTTCAGAAACAGATTGGTACTTTATGGTTTTGGGTTTTTTTTGGAGGGGGAAAGGAGGATGGGGTGGAAGGATTCCATTATATGACTGCTGTATAATTTCAGTAGCTCAAAAAAAGAGATTGATTCTAAGAAAAATCATGCAAATGTTTCTGAAACTGGCAGGGAAGAGGAGAAAACACAAAAGATTTCTGAGTTAAACCAAGGGGCTGATGAGCCCCATCTGCAGATTCCACTGCCCAAAAGTGAGAGCCTCAGGCAGAAGATACCAGAGCAAGGCAAGCTAAGGAAACATGCAATGATCTCCTCCCTCCTAGGCTCCAGGGAACTCTCTGAGCCTGCAGAGAAGTCACTGGAACAGTCAGTGGATTTTCCTCCCACAGATCTGGCTGGAGAAAAGTGCATTCACAACTGGTGGCACAAGATATTTGACACGTTAATCCTAAAATGTTGAAGGAGCACTTTGGGAAGTGGTCTTTTTTTCCATCTGCTGCCTCTTCAAATCCTCTTTTTGAGGGGCAGGGAACAACAAATATCTGCTCACTCTGTCCCATTGAGGGCTGTAGAGAACCTTGCTGCATTCTTTCCTTTACTCTGTCCTTTCTTTTCCAGACTGAAGCAGGCTGGGTGGGCAGTGAGGACTACAAGTACGTTTGACAGCTGGTGCATCTCTGCACGATTTACAAATCAGCTTTCTGCATTCAACACCTTGAGCGGTGGGTGGGTTTAGACTGCAGAGGGCTGTTCTGCAGCATCACCTTCTTTCCAATTTCTACTAAGAAAGCCCTAAAATATTACAACAAAAACAACCAGTCTAGAAGGTGATGTTTGCATTTTCTGGTCACTAAAAAGACCCTTCAAACTACATCAAAACTCTGTCAGGCATTACAAATTTCAGCTCTTTTAGCTGTCTTCCCCTTTACCCTTACTGTGATCTGAATCTGCACCGTGTAATGTAATAACTAATTGGCAAAAACAAATTAAAAATACCCAACCAACTGAACAAATCCCCAACTTTACCCTCACTAGTCCCTGCCCAAGGAGTTTATTTTCAATCTACTTAACAGAAAGAAGCCCCCACAGATGGAAGCAGCAAAGAGATGCAAAGACAGCTTGATTGTGTGTTTTATGTGGACAACAAACCTGTAACACTGTAAATGTGGGGTTTTCAGGATTTCAGATGTCTAAGAAGACAAATGTGTTTTATTGTATTAAAAGATGTGTCCAAAAAGTACAAAAAATGCCCCCAGTGACGCCATCAGTTGAGCCAGGAAGGAGAATCTCCTCGAGATGTTGCTTTGCTCAGTTCTTACAGCCCCACATGCCCATGGCTGCCTGTGACCACCCTGGTGCAGGCACCACCTCCCACTGTGGCAGTCCATGGAATTCTCTGGATATTGTTCCAGACCTCCTGATGAATGTTTCTTCCTTGAGAGTATCTCAAATATGTGGTGAGGTCATGATGTACTCTTATCATTCTCGGCTCTGACACACAACCCTGCTCTCAAATCTAAGATAACAGCTGTTACATATTAATCACTGGTATAAGTAAACAAGGAAGCATCAGCTGGCACAGGAATTAGTCACAGATGCAGAGAGATAACACAAGGCCACAGTAATCCCTGATATTTGTACTCTGAATGGTATAAAACTAAGCATTAACCATGAGTTTAGGGATCAAACACTCTTGTGCTAAAGTTAAAAGAATTTTTCAACATGTTTCCCCCACTGCTGCATAGATTTCTTCTTAAAGAAATGTAACTTGTTTAGTGACAAATTCAAGGGTCCCACTTAGAGAGCACCTGAGGCCATGTTCAGGCATTTAATTGGGAATATCTGGGAGCTGGTCCACTTTGTCCATCCTTCCACTTTCTGGCCATTGTGGAATGCTGCCAGGACCACTCTGGGAATGGACACCATGAGCAGTCTCAGAGTGCACATGGAATCTGCTAAGCCACAGTCAGGATTGAAGGATCACCTTCAATTTCACTTCAGTACCATCCCTTTTGGCATGGCTCACAGAGCTGACATTGTACTTTATAAGCTTTTCTTTGTTAAAAGAGAATTTGAGAAAGCAGCTGTGAAACGCCCACAGAAAATCATTATTAATCCACCCTTTTTTTGGTGTGATAACAAATGAAGCTGCACCTGGGAAGACAATCTGCAGTGGCTAAAGATAAACACCCATCCACCCCTTGATGAATGAAATAGACCACTGCTGTTGTCAGTAATTCTGAAATGCAGTTAAGAGCACCTCAACCTCTATTTGTGTCTGTATATAAAAACATATTCACACACAGGCAAAACTCCCCCTTCCTTTCTGGGTCTTCCCTAGGTTATGTACTGAACAAATTAAGGAGACAAACAAAGAAAGTCTATAACACAAACCAATACAAATATTTGTATGGTGACTTTTTAAGGTAATCTCTTCCAGGATATTTTATGCAAAATTCATGCTTCTGTTTCAATTGTATAAATAGCTTCTCAATTTGGACTGAAACAGCTTTATACCTGTAGAGTACAGAGGAGAATTTAGCACATACTGTGATATTAAACAGGATCTGAACTGAAGGAAATAGTGATGCTCAGCAAAATATTTGTCTTGATCAGATAAAATGGTGTTCAGAATACACCCCTACTGAAAAGGCATTACTGTGTCATTGATATTGCTGCGTTAAAATAATGAAAAGCAAATCTCATGTGCTTGATTAAATCAACCCTTTCATATGGAACAATTCAATGAAGTGCAGACAGAACAACAAAACAGAGAACAGAACCAAAGTAGATATGTTTGAAGTGCCAATGAAAATGCAAATTGAATGAAGAGATAATCAAAACATCAAAAAAGCTGAGATTTTTCATTAAAATATTCCCATTATAGAATAATATAATATTTTTTTTCAGTCCTGGACTTGAATAACAACAGCAGCATCTGTCCTGGCATAGTTTTTAATGAGATAAAATACTTGGAATTACGAATAGTCAAGAGGCCCTTTGTAATTGTACTGGCATTTCTGCTCTATTAATGCAGGATTTCTCCAGCAGAAGACCCCTTATGAAGAAAGTCTAGTCTTGATACAGATTTCTGCTCTTTTTTTTTTTTTTTGTGTACATGTATTGGCAGATGCTCAATTCTATTCTGCAAAGGCACTCTCTAAACATGGTATTGTGGATGTACTACCTACCATGTTTTCATCACTATGTTCAACAAAGAAAGTTCTTTAGTTTGGCTTAAAATTAAAATAAAATTTAAGAAGATTTCTAAAAACAAACAAACAAACAAACAAACAAACAAACAATACCAGGGAGAGAATCATGAGATGGCCACACATTTACAGCTGGCTTCACATTTTCTTCATCTGTTTCATAACTTTTAAATCTAGAAAAGACTCTTGCAAACGAAACATATTATGCAGATTCTGAGTGAAATATCAAATACATAATAACTTCTAATTTTACACAGACCTGTCTACCACAACTACCATGGTTTGCTTCCCAAAATGCTGAATTTTGTCAGAAATAGAAAGAATTACATGTAAGTTAAACCAATTTTACATTATATTATAATTAGGAAAGTGCTTTTTTGTCTTTATTAACTAGTAAGATGGGGTCAGAGACAGTCTGTTGTTTATAAAATTCAAAATTATCTGACTGGAGACTTTTTCTGTAGACCAATTGTACATAGGCAGGAATTAAATCTGTACCTGCCACAGTCACTGTATTTAATCAATGCTTTGGTTTTGAAAATGTTTGTAGCACTGTGTAAGTGAAAGAATAAGTAATTTGATAATTATTTAATAATATTAATATTTCTCATTATATTCACATCTTGGTGGACACCATGTATTCCAAAGTTTTAAATTTTGCATTTCTTTT
Organism: Rhipidura dahli; assembly: GCA_013399225.1. Lineage (NCBI taxonomy): Eukaryota > Metazoa > Chordata > Aves > Passeriformes > Rhipiduridae > Rhipidura > Rhipidura dahli. The sequence continues at coordinate 82,612 of VXAC01005936.1, forward strand.
TTTCCTAATATTGGAATTTCTGATAAACTTAATTTTAATATTTAAGTTTTTTTTTTTTATTTTTTATGTTCAGTACACTCTTCTTTTTAGTATCTGATTTTAACTGTGGAGTTATTCAGTGATCTGCGTGCAGGATTTTTGCATCCTGTGTTGTAAATGTTCTCAAAGTTTTTTAATGAGACATTTAACTTTTTTTAAAAGGAAGTAGAAAAAGAATCTTTTCAAGTACATGTAGCCAGAGGAAACAGAGAATGAGGAGTGGACAAGGAGACATCCAGTGAAACATAAAAGTGGGAAAACCAACACAAAAGGAAGGCAAAGGATGAGAGGAGGCAGCTCAGACACTGAAGGATCATTACTATAATATACCATGTGAATGCTGAAAGCACAGAAGTAAAGAAATCTCAGAGTTTGTGTTCGGTTTACCTGAATAATTTTTTTCCCCTCATCATTGTCCATGCAGAAACCTACACTGATACCATGGCAGGTGTGACAGCAGCAAATAAAGACACTGGGTTCTCCTGATGGGTTTTTATTTATGCTTATGTGGATTTTTGCCTCTTTACACGACTGAAAATATCTTCAGGGCTTTCTGAACACTTGCTGTTTGTTCATTCGCAGTGAGAGAGTTTAGGTTTATGGGAGCTGTATTGCCCTGCCTGGTGAAATAAAACACACAGAAGAAATGGAGGGTAGCTGAATACAAGCTGAGTGGGCCCTGTGTAATGAAAACTGCCCTCTGTGAGGAAAAATTCTCTGCCACTTGCTGGGCAAGACACTTGCGAAGCCAGGAAAGGCTGTCACTGTGGTTGACTGGAGAAGTTATGACAACAGGAATTTGAAAAACTGCAGGGATTTTTTCTATTCACACTGGATTCAATTAATCATTATATAGTTAAGTCAACAGGGCACAATACGGATGAATTTGGTCAAATAGTTTCTCTTGTTAATTTGTTACATTAGGCTTTGGGTTAATCTCTAGTATGTCCTGTTTCATGGATGTTCCCTAGTAAATCTAAAATATCCATCCATGTCAGTATTTCCAGGGGTCAGATTAATAAATGCCTTTTTTCTCCTCTTTCATTCAACCATTAATTTTCATAGTAGCAAGGCCTCCTTTGGAGTGCAGAAACTTCATTCCCCCTTTTTGCAGAGCTACAGACAATTTCGGTGCAGTTATGACTCAAACCAAGGAGCCCTTGGTCACGTGTCTCGCTTTCTGCAATGGTGGGTAATTTAAACTCTGCAGGCAAACTCAGTGTACTGCTGCACAATCAAGTTTTCACCTTGCCCTGCAGATAATTTTTGCTCCCATTGCTTCATGGCACAGCTTCTGAGCTGTGCTACAGATTTGTGCCTTCACCTCACAGCCAGCAGTACCTGCCCATCCTGGGCTTTGGGTTGCTCTTTCATCCCGCTTCTTTTCATCCCTTCCATCTCTAAGTCACAGATAACAACACCTCCATGAGCTGTTGCCAGGCAAGGAGCAATTAAAAATCAGTGTTGGGAGATTGATAGTATTATATTCCATTTCAAATGCATCCTTCATACTGAAAATCCGTATTTTCCATGGTGAGGAGGAGGCAGATGTGATACACCGATGGTCGATGATCAGACACTGACAAACAAATTCCTACCCTTCTGTGCCAACTGCATGCTCAGACAAGGTCTCCATGGTTGTTTTAGCTCTGATTATTGCCAGATGGATCACTTTAGCTTTTGTCTTCCTTCAGCAGTTAATATATTTTGTGTACCTTCAGTATCACGGTCGCTTGCCATCAGTCAGAGCAGTAGCACGCACCAGAAATCAGCCAGCTGTGTCTCTCTGGAAAATATTTTGTTATTCTTGCACTGACTGACACTGCTTGCAGCAAAATCCCTACAAACAATGCAAACTAAAAAGCAGTAGAAAGTCTACCCCATTTTAAAAATCAGAATTATTTCTAAAAACAGTGTAGGGGGTGATGTCTCCATATATTTAGGGAAACGTAGGAGATGAGCTGGATTGTCTTCAGTGAGCCCACATAGTTAAAACAGCAAATGTAGTAAAGCATTAAGTGTTTGGGGTTGTTTTTTTCTTTCCTAGCAAAGCAATTAAGAATTGTCTGAGTCTTACACATGAATTTGGAAATTAGTTTTAGATTTATATTAAAATAGGAAGAATTTTTTGAAAGTGCCTTCTTTTGCAATGCATTTTTATCTTAAAGAAGCTGGTAAATTTATGTTGGAGAATTTTTTTAAAGTGCACATAAGAAGCTGTTGCAAAGTACAGACTTGTGAGAAGGAATTTTGCAAAAAATCATAACACTTTTATGTCATTAGGTCTGGAAGTTGTAAATCACTGCTACTGAGTGTTGTGTATGGCAATAACTGTGATTTATTTAGGTTCTGATTTTGTCTTTGAACATCCCCATCTGATTCATAATGCAAGCTAAATTATGCCACCTTAACAGCAGTACAAATTCTTTCTCTATGTACATGTAGGTTATTCTGGAAACATGAAAATGAAGCAAAACATTCAATTTACATGAGTTCATGAAGTTCCTGTTGAACACAAGGATTCCTCACCGTGCAAAATCCTGTTCCACAGCAAGGGATGGTGCAGACATCAAGCCAGTCACACCTTTCACCAGGATTCAGGACTGAGAACGTTTTATTCACCCACAGTCTCCCCATCAGTCCCAGCAGCCTGTTCTTGGCCTGGCCTCAGACCCAAGTGTGTGAATTTCTGTATCTGACCCTGGGGAGAGGTGCTACTTTACTTACACAAAATTTTGCCAGGTGTGATTAATCTTCCTTCCTTCCTCCCAATTCTGGAAAATAAAAGAACTGATTTATTTCTTTGTAGTGAAGGTAGGAACCCCTCACATCTTGCAGCACTCATGTTTCACACCCAAAATTGAAACATGATGTGGAGATGTGTCAGAAATTGATTTTTGCAGACCCTGGATTTGCAGTGTGCACAGTTTTTGGCTACTTCAGTGAATGAAGCAAGTAACTATTTTAATTTCACATCTGGAAAATAGTATTTCAGTGACTTTACAGCCCATTTCACAGCCAAATGCCTTTTTTTCAACAACTGTGTATCTTTCTTTAGAGGCAAAACTTTATGATGAATTATGATTAGCTATGCCCCTCTACCTATTCATTTAATATCACCTAGAGCTTAATTCCAGACCCACTCATCTGTAAAATGTGTTCCTACCATAAAGGGAACAGAAGTGGAAGGTGAAACCATGCCTCAAATTTTTAAGTGTCATTAAAAGTCTGCTCATAGAATGAACTTAGGTATTTAGATGTCATCATACTAAGAGGTGAAAGGTTTAGGAAAAAAAAAAACAACCAAGCAAGCAAAGACAACAGTGCAACCCAAACTAAGGATTTAAAAATAAAAATGCTTCATATATAGTCCATTAATCTGCTTTGTGACCAGGCAGTTGGGATCTTGGCAAGCAGTTCTTCTGACTTTTGGAGGCTAACTAAAAGTGTATTATTAATAATATTAATACAAAATCAGGAACACCAGAACAGATTCCTAATATTACAGTGTTTCTGAGTGTACACACTAATATGTAACATAAAATGTTAGTCTGTGTGGTTCATTTGCAAAGGCATACCTGATTTTTGTGACATCACATTGTCCAGCCAATGGCACAAGGACCAGCTTTAGGAAACCAAGGACTTGGATACAGACTCAGTCAGGGTCTTTGGCCAAGGTGGAATGAATGATTTCATGGAAATCCCAAGCTGTTGCATTTCGCTCAATTATTGCACTCAGTGGCACTTATTTCAATAGGGCACTGTACTCAGAAAAGGGTGTACTCCTGACTGCCAGGCTTTTTCTCAAAACAACACAGATTTTGTTCACCCTGCAGTACATGGCGTGAGAAACACAAGAGAGACAACAGCACAGTTTTGCTCAAGCAAACCACGATATTTATGACCAGAATGCTGCCTGCTCCCTTCAAACCAAGGCATGGGTGTGCAGTTGCTATAGTTCTCATCACATTTGACACTGTGGAGAGGTTTTCATCAGGGAATAACAACAAGGGTATGTGCAGAGTGCTCTGACTCACTCAGAATGGATGCACAGATGCACAGATTTAAGTACAGCCATGCCCTTAGGTCTGCCCTCATTTCTGTTTAATACCAGTGGAGCAGCACTTCAGTTACAGAGAGAAGTGAGAAACACCTTTCAGATGTAGTAAGTAAATCCTTGGCACCATTGCCTTTGAAAAGAAATATTTTCTTTATTTTTTTTTTTTTTAACTGAACCCCTGCCATCTGTTCTGCTCTCTAATTGCAAGTGCACAATGAAAATAATTCGCAAATGTGTCATAAAAAATGAGATTAGAAATTATTTAGATCTCTGCTTGTATATCTTCTGGTCTTAATTCTGCTAAGGAAACATCTGCTTTATTTTCCTCTGCTGTTTCAGGCAGTTGGAGAAATTGGTCCATTGTCACAATGAAATCTCTGCCATGATTTAAAGAAGCTCAGAGTGCATCAGAGAACTCTGTTTCACTCTACTTCACTCACTGGCACATGAACATTTAAATGCATTGAGTATATTCTGTGGATTTTTCTATTATGTCTGCAGTTCTCCTGGTTTTATTTTTAGGATTGGTTCTTTTTTGGGGTGTGGCAGGTGCCTTCAGGACCATTCTCATTGTTATGAAGGTGCTCAAGGTTGTATTTCTGGCAGAGAAAAATGTTGCATTGAATTCCAGTCACAGAGACCTTTTTTTTTTTTTTTTTTTTTATTNTAAATTCCTACTTTCCTTCTTGAGCTCACAGCTTTGGGATAGAGCCCTTCAGTTCTCAGGGCTTCAGCTCTGTCTCAGGAGATGATCCCTTTCCCAGGGATCCAAGACTCTGTCAGTGAGCATTTTGGCATTTGTAGGGCTGGAGAGGGGGTTGCCTAGCTGTTGGGTTTTTTTCTCTAAAACCTCCAGGTGTTCTGAGCAGATGTGAGCTCTTTGCAGAATATGAAGATGAGCATTATTGAGAAAGGGGTCAGGACCAGCCAGATCAGAAAAACTGAAAATTTCCTGGGTGCACACACTTTTCTTTCTACACACTTTCTAACCCTAAGAGAATTGATACTCCTTTCACTTGAAAGCCTGCAAACCTCAGGGTGTGTTCTTGTCCATGTTCTCCAGACTGTGGAGAGCTGTAAAAGTGTGACTCATTTAATCCAAGCGCTGAGGTGCTGAGACCTGACCTTCACTGCACTTCAGAGGAACAGTGGGGGTGGAAAGAGAGAAACCTCTCTTCAGTGCATCCTTTTAAAGGCAGACAATATTTTACTGTCCTTGACTCTGAGCTGGCCATCAAAGAGTGAGAGGGAAGTGCTTTATCATGATGGCACTGACAGGGGTTTTGTTGTGCGTGGTCCAGGCTGTGACAGAGCAAATGAACCCAGACCAGTGGGTCCAAGCCACCCTTGCAAAACAATGAGCAAACAAGGCTCTCGGGAGTTATAAGAGTATATACAAAAAATATTAAGCACAACAAAGACTTCAGAAAAGTAGAGGACTAAAGACTCTTCTTCATACAATTCTCTTTGCAAAGACATTGTGCACTCAGCAGTGAAGTATTTCTCTAATGCACATTGGGCTTTATATTCATGACCAGACTTCACAGATTGCTCGAGGTTATCTAGGCTGCAGCAAAATACAATAGATCTACCTGGGAGCATTCCTTTCATTATTACCTTCTCAAGATTCCATGACAATTTCTTTACCTCAGCAGCGGATTCATTTTCGGTATTAATTTGTGAACTTGAAAGGCAATTTCTCCCTTACAGTGAAGCAGTATGAGAACACTCTACTGAAATATTAATTGATGTCATGCCTGGCCTTTCTGAATCTGTTGTCGGCCACTGGATTGGCAACTTGAAAGCCAATCTCTCAATATAAGTCTGTATGCAGTTGTGTCAGCCTTGCATGCACTTCTAAATGACAAAGAAGGAGTCATTTGGACAAGATAAGGAGCAGCATGAATTCGGATGTATTGCAAAAAAGCCAGTTTCAACTGAAAGGAGCATTTAAATGGGGTTAACCATGAAATTTCTTCTCTTGCTCATTACTGCATACAGCAAATGATGTACACCTTCAAATCCATGTCCATGGATTCAGTAATTTTCCATAAAGGAGCCTCAGTCCCTAAAGTCCCTCAGTCCTAAAAAATATGTCTACAGATAACAGACAGGAAATATCCAGAAATGGACACCATCACAACTAATTTGCATTTTATAGTGTGAAAGGAATATTCTGCATTCCACTCGTCAATACAAAACTGACTTTGGCTTCAGCAACCGGAGATTTTCAGAGAAAGAACAGGGACTGTAAATACTGAGCTGTAAATATTTAGGAACAGTGGAGCAGAAAGCTCAGCTACCCCGTGCTCATCATCCTCCAGCTGAATATGGACGTTGGTGTCACTAAAATTAGATGTCTCACCATGATTCCCTGGGGTTCTCAGGCAATTGGAGTTGTGAAAACTGGCATAAAGAAGTTAAATCTTTTGTAGTGACCCCACATTTCCCTGACTAATGCCAGTAGAATGGATTTATCCTTTGCTCCAGTCTTCTTTGCAGGTAGGAACATGAAGGGCAGCCCAGGTGGTCAGCTCAGAACCCCAGTTTCAGTCCTACTGCTCAAAATTTGCAGAAAGCTGTTTGGAAAAAGAGATAAATCATGGCAGGCTCATCCACATGTTGGGCACAGCCTCCAGCCTTTTCTAAGTCATTGAGAATGGGTAAAAAAAGTCTACAGATATCACTAAACAAGCCACAGACAACAAACAACATGCACACCCTTAAGGCAAATATATTGATAACTTACTTTCACCAAAACCTTATTGTTAAACTGCCAGATATGTCAAAACCTAACCAAACCAGCCACAGCTAAACTCTTCCCTCCTCATTAATGAGCACTTTTCTTAGAAAGTTTTACCTTGGCAGTTTTTACCTTGGCACAGGCCCAGCTGGCCCCTGAGAGGGTCTGTCACATCTTGGTGCTGCTGCTATCATTCACAGCAGCTGCCTGTGCTCAGAGCAAAGTCAGAATCCCCCCTCCAGTGACCACCTCAACTCTTATAAATAACCATGGAGTTTAGGAAATGGCACTGCTAATGCATTCAAAACCATCCACCTTTATCTAGCAGCACTCTCAGTAGACAGCACCTTTGGAAGCTGTTTATTCTTTTTTTCCCACCTGGTTTATCTTTCTGTGTGAAAATTTCCCTGTAATAGCCTCAAGCAGAGTACTTACATTAAAGAACAATAAGGTTTTCCATTCAAGTTTGATTAAAAATGAGAGTGGTGACTAAAGGAGAGTTCCTGCACAAAGGCTGCTTAGGCTGGACCCACCACAGTGTGAAGTTAGTGAGATGAACAAAGTAATATTGTTAAGTGACAAAGAAAAAGCAGAAAGTGCTTCCCCTCCTGCTGTGGTGTGCCAGTTCTGGCTGAGTGAATTAAGAGAACAGATGCTGCCAAATGAAGGTATTTGTCCACACAGAGCAGAGATGTTGCATCCACATTTCCTGCTGGCCACAGGGTCCCAGGGCTGCAGCTCTGACGCTGTCTGGTCTCCATCAGAAGGACATATTTTGAACATTTTGCCTGCTCAGTGGAGAGGACACACCTCCTGCTTTAAAGGAATGCCAGCATTCCTGTCGTACTCCCTGCTGCTGCCTGGCTACAGCCTTGCAGTGAGCGGCCACCAGAAAACCTAACAAGGTAAGCAAGCTTTGTTTTCTATTTTTTTTTTTTTCTCCCTTTTAAGCATCAAGTTGATGAAGCAGCATTTCTGGCAGCCTCAGGGAGGCAGACTGACAGGATGTGTGCACTGGGGTGACAACTTCAGCAAGTCAGCCAGGTGCCACCTTCATCTGGTCTGCCACGCGCACCGGCTGATACGATCTAGAAACAGAACCCGGTCAGAAAATTGGTGCTGTCAGCTGTGAAAATAAACATTTTTGCTTTCTTTTTTTTTTTCCGAAAAGCACCCCCAATGATCACAAATGGGAGCAAACTGCCATGATTTTCATTCACTGCATAATTCCTGCACAATTCTGCCCCCAAGAACCAGGAAAAATCACTGACAGAAGCGAGAAGGAAGCTGTGTGCTGTGACCTGCGCACCAAAGTGGGCTGCCTGTGCATCTCCTGTGTCCACAGATCTTGTTCAGACAGTCCCCTGAAGTGCATGTAATCATCCAACCCTCATCAAATCAGCTGGATTGCGATGTCTTGCTCTTTAAAATGAACATCCATTAGTGCAAAGGAAAGTTTAGTGTTTATGGTCTGCTAAACCTCATTAAAGCACACTCCTGCACTTTAATGAAGATGAATAACAGAGGATGAACACACAAAAGTGGCAATTATCCAGATGAAGAGGTTTTCATCAAGAAATGGTGTTTTTTAAAAGAAGTTTTTAAAATCAGTTTCTTTTTGCTTGACACCATAAGAAACCCCTCAATCTCTGGTTATTTATTTCAGATATTTTTAAATTAGTGACACCAGTTCTCTAGCTAAAAATGCTGTCACTTTAGTGCTTGAGAAAAAAAAACAAAAACAACCAACCAAGTATGAATAATCAAAAACTACCTGCACATCCCAACATGAACAAGAAATATCATTGTTTTCTGAATTTTGACCTTCAGTGGGGCATGTGCCAAAACCAGAATATAGGAGGTCACTCACTGATGTAGCAATTTTTGTGCAACTATTTAACTATATATTTTTCCCAGGTATAAAAGACTTTATTGATATTTTTTGCTTCATTTTCAGAGATATTGAGCACTCTGGTTTCCAAGAAGAGTTTGACCTTACAATTTATCTGATACCTGTGCTCTATATAGTGTTCTTAGAACTACATATGCTTTATTGAGTGTTTTTTTTCTGTCAAACCAGGCAGCCTACAGGTTGGATTTCTAAGCAACCAAGCTGTCTAGAGACACGTGACAATTACTTCAACTTCACTGTCACTTTATGACAAGGATGCAACTTTCAGATTGGTAATTTGCCAGTGAATGACAGAAAAAATATAATTTAATGAAAGGGAGACTGATGAGAACCTTATCTGAGTATTATAAAGAATAGATCATGAGCTTTAGTCCTTCAAGCAGCCTCAGAAAACCTTAAACTGCTCTGAGTAGAAAAAACAAGATGCAAATAGAAAAACAAAAGGCAGTCTTTCTATAAAGAGGTGAATTACTAATGAATATTAACAATGAATAAACACACTGAGTAGAACTCTCTGTATTTTTCTTTAAAAAGACCTGCTCTCTACAGCTTCTAGTCTTCTGCATGCATAAAAGATCAGTCAATCCAGAGTGTCACATGTAAAGGGCAAGAAGAAATTAATCATAGTATGAAATAGCTCAGCACATAGAAAACAGATCAGGTGTAAGGTGAAAATACCTTTTGGATGGTAAAAGCTGTTTCAGAAGCCCCAGGCACCTGAGGTGTTCCCATGCCACTGGCAGCACAGCACATTCAGCTCACTAAGTGGAGGCTGTCCAGACATCAATTTGAGGCTGATTTCCAAAAATACAGCCTTTCTAAAGATGCAGGTTCCATTTAATGCCAGATAATCACCGAATCTTGATGGAACCTTTCCTTAAAATGTACTGGACATAGTCTACAATACTTGATACTCTTTTATTTCATGTTGGCTCTTCTCCTGTTTTTCTCATCACATTCAGATGACTGAGTCATGGAAGCCCATGGAGCTGTAAATCACAATGTGCTGACAATTGCAATTATCCCTGGTCCTGTGGCTCACACCTGTACAAATGGTGGATTTCTTTCCCTGAAAGCCAGCACAGCCCCACTTGGTATTAACTCTACACTGAATATTCACTGAATCTTAAATTCAAAATAGTCAGATAAAGCCAAACAGTTCGTAAAGAGATGTTCTTCCTCTTGTGAATGGATTAGAACACCCAGTTAAGGAGGACTCAAACCTTGATGTTGTCCATGTAGGCACTTAAAACTCTCCCCACAGGTACAACCCAGCTGGAAAAAGAATGCAAGGATGGTTTGTGCCATCCATTTTGTGCAGAGAAGGGCTTTTAGGAACAGAATATGTGAACCAGCCCCTGATGCAGATGTAGGGAGGACCCTCCAAAACACCAAGTGAGATGCGCTCTGCTCTCTAAAGCAGTGGGGGGTGGACCTGCACCACGAATGTTTGCAGGACAGGTTGGTTGTGGCTCCCAAAAAGTGTTGGTCACAACACTGTCACAGAAATGGGGGGGAGTTTCAGACAACCTGGACCACACTTTTCACTGGAATTGGCCAGGACAATAAATGTTCATCTTGATGTGCTTGATTAATGTGACACCTGCCTGTATTCCCTACTGTCCTACTCTGCGTGTTTGAAGTTCCCCTTGATCAATTCCACACAGCACTTGTTAGAAACCTGGCACAAATATTATTGAAGCTTCTCAGCACCCCAGAGAACTAGGACAAAATTTGATAAACATTAAGGGAAAAAAAAAAAGTGATCTAAGAAATGTTTTTTGAAAGACAAAGCCTGATGGTTCTGATGGTTTATTCCTTAGATATTAGTAAGGGATCCTTCCCTGAGAGGATGTGAGGCTCTGGCACAGAGTGCCCAGAGAAGCTGTGGCTGCCCCATCCCTGGAAGGGTCCAGGGCCAGGCTGGACAGGGCTTGGAGCAACCTGGGATGGTGGAAGGTGTCCCTGCTCATGGCAGGGGAGGGGTTGAAATGAAATGGTGTTTAGGTCCCTTCTGACCCAAACCACTCTAGGATTTGATTACTCTATGGCCTTTTACCAGAAATGAGGAGAAAAGGATTATATGAGACTAAAGCTAGAGTTCTACTTCTCCACAAGATTTCTTTCACCTAGACCTTCAGCATCAAAAGACAATAAATAACTAGCAGCCCTATCAGAGCCCATAAATATGGTATGTAGATATATTCAGAATGCACCATGAGAGCATTGGGATATGGTTGGTATCACAGTGATTGAATATTCATATTTCACAGTGTTCCAGAAATCTCACACCCCTCTAAACAGTGCTCTGTAATGCCCATGGCTGGTTTGGTGCATGCTGGGGTTTTAAACACAAACTAAGAAACAGCTTGGGCAAATATGAAATGGAAAGATGCTGTACATTTTATTTTACTTCTGGAGCAACTAGCCATGCTAATATACAAAGTCTTAACCAAGCTATAAAAATGTGATATAACAAGGAAAGAGGAAAATGAGAGCTTAATATAGAATCATACATTAATTGGAATGGAGAGCAGGACATAATCTGTGAATAGTTAGAGTTATAGATATAATTAAATATATTTCTGCCATTAAAACAATTCTAGTTACTTTCTGTGGTGCTTGCTGTGATATCTATAATGAGTGGTCCAGCCAGAGAGGGAATAGAAGAGGAAAAAGGGATAAATTAATTTCTCATAAGTCACCTAAAAGGAGGTAAGACATACCTTCTGATTTTTCTATTAGGCTTTTAATTAACAGTAATGCTCTAAGAGATACATCCAAATTTGCAAGATCTGCAGCAACAGCAGTTGGAAAAACTAGTCCATGCTCAGTTTTGTGTAGGGATTTCCTCCTCTTCTGGAGGACCCAGCTCCTAAAATCACCAACTCCCAAAGCTGCAGTGCCACCAGGACAAGAGCTTTTTTTTCCTTGGTTAATTACTCTGACTACTGGGATCAGGTGCAAGAACTTGCTATTTTATGAGAACAAGCAAAAAGAAGCGCTGATACCGACCATCAGCTAGCTGTTTCTCCAGCTCCTCAGCTTACACACTGCCAAGATGCAGTGCCATGAGGAGGGAGGGTAAATGATACTCCCTCCAGCACAGCACACAGCCGACAGACCCAGCCCGCAAGAGTGGAGAGCGGCGCCGTGGCGGTCACACCTCCGCCCAAACTTCCCCAAAGCAGCACTGACCTCGCTGATGTAAAATAAACATAAATAAAAACAAAGCCCTAATGAGCTCTGTGGATGCAATTTAATTAGCTCCTAGGTGCAGAGCCAGTGGGAAATCTGCCCTGCATGCACCGACTCATTCTGCTAATGATGCATCGTGCGGGCTCCCCGCTCCCTGCACACCCAGGGCTCCCTGCTGGGATCACAGTTGTAGCCTCCAATACTCATCATGTTACGACTCTTTCCAAAGCTTTAAGTCTCTCTCAGATCATTTATTTTTCAGCTGCTCTTTCGTGTGTGTGCTTGGATACATCATTAAGCAAACACTTCGGGTTTTTGTCTCAAAGTGCATGCAAATTATAGAGGTGAATTACTAATCAGCTTAGAGGTAGGACAGGAACATTAGTGGGAACTGCAGGTGGGTTCCTGCAGCATTACCCTAATGTGAGGTAAAATCAGCTTGAAAAATGCATCCTGCTTCTCTACTGAGTGCAGTGTCATAGAGGTCAATTTGCCTACTGCCAGCTTAAAAGATGAAAGAACACAACCTCTTGATTTTTCCTAATGATGACAGCTAATGGAAGAATTTTTTCTTTCTCATGGAAAGCATAAGTGTTCAATTATTTTAATGTTTCTCAGGCAAAAAGTTAGTGGGTTTTCATTGAAGGGTTCACTCCTAACCTCTGGTTCACTGGAGAAGATTTTGCTGCTGCTGATGTTGCTTGTGTTTGCAAATGAAATTTTGCTCTTGACATACTCACATAAACAGGATTTAATTAGCAATAAGTGGAACAGATCTGCAGAGCGCAGGCTGTACTCTGTTTTAAGGTCTGAGGTTAATGCTACTGCCATGTAAAAGAGGTTTGCCCTTCAGCTCAGGTTACAGAGATTTTATTCTCATGATGGTTAAGGCTTTCCAGACAGGATGACAGCCTGCGGCAGGAATTTAGTTTTCTAAGGGGAAAAAANNNNAAGAAAAAGAAAAACTTTATAAGAGATATCTTTAAGGTAAAGTCTTTTAAAAGAGGTAAGAAGGAGAGTCTTTGAGTGCAGCATCACCAGCACAGCCAGGCCTTATCTGTGAACTGCACTCAGTGTGTTCAGGGAGATATAAATGAAGCTGATGTCTCTGACTGTAACTAACACTGTCACAAGGGATTATCTTCCCAAAACATGCTGCAGCTCTCAGCTGGTGCGTAGCGGGGAGCTGGATCACTGGAGTTTCTCAGGTCCAGCTGTGACTGAGCAATCCCAAAGGAACATCCAACTACTTCCCTTTGCTCTCCCACCCAGAGTCCTAGCCGTGCCTGCTGCCCCAGCAGCACTGCTGAGCTCTGGGGACTCTGGCAAAAGAGTCTCTGTCCCCAGGGGTGGGCTGTGGCTGTGTCACCATCAGTGTGGCTGCTGTCACCCTCCCTGTGGCTCCTTGCTCTGCTTGCCTTGCCTTGGTGGATAACACACAGCAGGGCCCCTGAGGGACACAGAAGTAAATGTCCCTCTGGAGGCTGAACCAGTGGATTTTGGATTATAGAAAAATAATCCTCTTTGTTTCCATCATCATCACCATCCTCATGATCTACTAAAAACTCCAAAACATTTTCCACTGTGGAAACTGTTCTTGACTCACAAAAGCAAGGCAGCAACCCTCTGGAGATCTGCAGGTGAGTGACTCACCCAGCTTTTGGCTCTATGTGACTAGGATCCACTACAGAGAAGCCACATTTTGGTTAGGAATCTCCTGAGCTGACATATGTGTTTTAGTTTGTTACATTTATTGAAAAATAATTGGATGTCAGCTCCCTCCATTTTCAAAAGGGTTTTTTTCTCTTCAATTCTTCTGTCATGCAGAAACAGCAATTAAAAAAACAAATGTCACATAATGATAAAAAATTATACTTTTAAATTTAGGAAAAATTATAAAATACTACAAGTACACTTATTCAATGCTCAAAAATAGAAATGAATTTGACCTTGTAGTTTCAAAAACCCTTCTGGCAGTTCTGCCCAGGCTGGCATGTTGACTTAATGCCCCTTCCACATTTTGTCTCTGGGATTCCCTGGTGCTCAAGGAGTTTGGACATAATGTACAAAGATGACTTTGTGGTGAGAAGGAAAACATGCAGCACAAGCCCAAAAATCTTTGAGTAGGAATAGCTAAACAGTTCTGTCTGTATCCTGGATGCTCCTGTGGCCATTCTCATAAAGCACTTATTATGGGGCAGAAGGTTGAAAGAAGAGATGGCTGAAAAGCATGAGTAGTTAAGAGCTACAAGAGAAGCTGAAAGGCTAGAAAAAGTCTGCAAGATGATTATGATGATTGTTGTTGTTGTTGTTATTATTATTATTATAGTGTAACACTTGGGGTGCTGATCAGAAGCCACAAGCAAATAAGGACCAAGCACAATTATTAGAGAAGGCTTCAACCTCCTCTTTACATGAAGAGCTGGAAGCAGGTTCCTTGACATCCTTGCAATAAATGTGAAGTGTGTAATGTTAATATTAAAGATAGCTTGGCACTACTGTACCTCTGATTCAGGTGGGTCCTGTCAGAGAAGCAGCTCTGTGCCACAGAGGTGAATATTATTTCCAAATTAAACCAAGATTGACTCTCTGGGCTTTGCAGCCTAACTCTGTATTAGAAAATAGGAACAGAGGGCACAGACATAGGGGCTACTTCATAAAGCCCTCCAACTTCTGCAACTCTGAAAGGCAGTTTGAGGGGGACAGGAGGGGCCTTTCTGCCCCATAAGGGTGGTTTTCTGATGGACTCAGCAACAGCAGAGGCAGCGTCTCCAGTCCAGAGTGAAGATGTCTCTCTGCATGCACAGCTGAGGGCTCTATCTGTACAGAGCTATTACAAGGGCTGCTGTTAGCTGTTGGGCAGCTCACAGAAAGAGTTTTAAAGACATGTTCAGCAGCTTTGATTTTTAATACAAATGTTGAATCCATAACTGTGGACTCCTGGAAAAGCTCCATTCATCTCCATTGCACCCTGGCATGTTGATGCTGCAGCAATTTGCCACCTGCTGTCACCATTTTGGCATCTGTGGCATTTGCCAAGGTTTGTCCTAAGAGGTGGAAACTTTTGCTTCTCCATCTCCTGCATATCTCAGTGTACCTTATTATGATCCTGTAGGTTCATAGTGTACCTTTTAGTAGATTTTTGAGCAACAGCTTTGTGAAATATTTGTCCAAAAAAAAAAAAAAAANAAAAATTTTTTAAAAAATTTTACAAAAAAAAAAAAAAAAAAAAAAATCCCTAAACATGAAGCATTAAAGGTCTCCCAGGAAAAAACAGGGAATCTGCTTGGAGAGAGACACCTGATCATGTATGACACTACTTCAAGGCAATATATCACCCCCTGGTGCTAAAATAAGACAAATAAATCCCTGTGTGAAAGCACTTCAATCCACAGATAAATTATTACTCTTGCACAGCAATTTCTTTTGCTAATTCTTTCCCATGAACAACTCTATAAACCCCACCTTCTCAAGAAACACAAAACCAGACTTTAAACAGTCTCTTTACTGCCAGCAGAGGAAACAAACCCCAGATCATAAGGATTAATCCCTGATCTTCAATATTTTATTCCTTTTCTTGCAACAAGTCTTGTTTTGTCTTATCTTTTTATTTTCTTCATAGTGTCAGCAAAAGCCTGGGCGCTTTTACATGGCACAGCCATTCCAGATGCAGCTGAACAGTTTGTGTAGATCAGCTCATGTTGTCACTGATGGCACTGACCATGAAGCCTTTCTATTTCTTGTTATTTCTAAGCACAAACACCTGGGGAGAAATATATTGGGGTTTTTTGGGTTTTTTGTACTCTTTGGGCTGCGGAACAGCCTAAACAACACATAGCTGCATTCCCTGTTAAGGATGAATACTAAAGTCAGCATCAGGGAGGACAGTGGGCTTCTGAAGGTCTCATTCTGCTCAAGCTCTGGCCAGCCCTTGCCCCCCTGAAACTTGTGGCAAATGAGATTTATTGGTTTGGTCTGCCCTGATTTGATCTATCACACTCACAGATTACTGGTGCAACTCTGTTTGAAGCTACCAAAAAGTCAGGGAATTGCAGCAACACTGGTGGATAAATTGACGATGTAAAGTAGATTTTATTTGAACTCCTCTTCTGCTCTGAGTGCATTCTTCAATTAAACTGTTAAATGATTTGACAAAAGCAGCCTATCTCCCCTAATTATTTCATAAAATCTTACACTTCCCTCAAACTGTCTATGAGTTTAATGCAGGTAAGGCTAAGAAGGTGTAGGAAAGAAAACACTGAGAATCCAAAGGGAGAAGGATGGACCTCTACAGATGAAGATGGTATTTTTGTTGTTATTTTGCTCTTTTGACAGGTACTGGGTCCATGTCAGAAATGACAGAACTAAATAAAATTTTTGCATTGTTAAGGAATTCAAGGTTTTAAAGTTAATGTTATCAAGTTGCTAATGTTTAAGGTTCACGGTTTCAAAAGTTCCTTTTAATGAGTGTCTACTGTTGAACCAGTTATGTTAAGTTAATGGTTAAAGTTCTTAAGGTTTTCAAACGTTTTAAGTGTTTAAAAATAAAGTTTAATAAATAATCCCCATTTAAAGTAAGGGGGAGAGTGCCCAGCCCCCTGGCTCATATTAAAGGATCCCTGGTGCTAGAGATCTAAAATTAGAAACAGACGGTTGGGTCTGTGACTTGGATGTATCCAGGCCGGCATACTAATGAGGTCCTTTCCCGCCAATGCAAACGAGCCATCCATCTCCCCTAGACAACACCATCTCATTGGCGGAGGGGACCTCCTAATTAATTAGTATGCCCAATAACATCAAGCCTAAGGGGAGGATACATCCCCAGACCCAACCTCTCCAAATTGTCTATAAAAGAGAGCTCCCAGAGAAGGAGGGGGCTCTCTGCAGCTGCCACTTGTTGGAGGCACAGAGGGTCTCTTCGCCAGGACCTGATTAGCAGATCCTTAGGCGTGAGCCGGTGCGCTTGGACTCTTTAATTACCCCTTCTACTACCCTTGAACTCTAAGTTCAGGTAGTGCTGCCCGGCTCAGAGCTCCTCTGGACTGTCATTGACAGTCCAGTGGCTCTAATCGCTGACCTGGACCAAAGCCTTTTTCCTTCTTTACCCCATCTACTTTCATTGCATTTTTATTTTCGGGATTCTGGATTCGTGATAGGATTCAATAAAAACATCTTTTTGATCCTATCACGAGAATTGTCTTTATTTCCGACAATTCTCTGGGAACTCGTCCGGGATCCCCACGTTTTCCCCAAATTTTACCAATTTTGTGATTTTTAGGTTTTTCCAAAAATTTTGATTTTTCCCAATTTTTTTCCGAATTTTGGTGGACTACGCGGGAGGAAGATCCAGCGAAAGGAGCCAGCAACATCACCCAGACCATCCAGGAGCTTTGGTGAGGCCAGAATCCCCTCGGAGGACAAATTGTTAGGGTCTCAAACCCCAGTTTGGGGCAATTTTTATAGAAAGAAAATTTGTGTTTAGCCCTCACCCTAACGCGTGGCCCTGTAAGTGAATGAGTGTGTGGAGTTGGCCACCCCAAGAGTGAAAGTGTGTGAGTGAACGGGGCAGGGAGTCTGCACCAGGGGCCGGTTTCTGCTTTTTTTTGGGGAAAGAAACGCGGGCTGAGTGTGGTAGACGACCGAAAGTGGGGAGGGAAAGAAGTTTGAGTTGAGAATCCCCTAAAGAAATCATAAAAAGCCCAAAAAGGGCGGGTCAGAAGACCCAAGAAGAAAATTTAATTTCCCGATCATTTTCTCTCAATCCTCAGAACTTTCTGATCCTGCTTCCTCCTTTTTTCTTTGCTCTAAACTTCTCTACTTAAACCCCTCTCTAATCTTTCTCTTAAAATTTTCCTAAGTCTCTCTTCTGGGCTGCTCGGGTTGGTTTGCACCACAGGGTCAGGTGTGGGGCTGCCATTTCGGGGACTCGTGTTTAAGTTAGCCCGTTCGTTAAGTTTCAGTTACGGCCATTTTGAAAATTCTGTTTTGTGAATTTTGATTTTATTTCTTATTAAATTTGCTGTGTGTTTTAAGTTGTGAGTGGCGTCGGCCATTTTGTTTTGCTTGGTTTCGAGGACTTTGATTTTATT
>VXAC01005936.1:100975-137951 GCA_013399225.1 Rhipidura dahli
GAACTTTGATTTTATTTTCTATTAAGTTTGAGAGGTGGTCACCGTCGGCCATCTTTGATTTGTGTTTTGTGAACTTTGATTTTATTTTCTATTAAGTTTAAAAGGTGGTCATTGTCGGCCATCTTTAGTTCCTGAGTTTGTGAACTTTGATTTTATTTGCTATTAATTTTAAAATAAAGTGGTAATTGGTGGTAACTGACTTTAGTTCTCGTTTTGGCGAATTTTTGATTTATTTATAGGATTGAAAGTATTTGGCGTTAATTACCCTTAACTCCTTGCTTCCCATTATAATTTTAAGTTAATTACATCTAACATGAAGCTTTAGTTGATTGAGTCTCATTTGCATATTGTTAATTAATAAGTTCCCACGGTCGGCCATTTTGGTCGGCCGTTTTGTTTTGGTTCCCACCATTACTTTAAGTGAAGCACATTTAATTTAAAGCTTTAGTTAATTAAGTTTCATTTACATATCGTTAATTAATAAGTTCCCACGGTCGGCCATTTTGGTCGGCCATTTTGTTTAATCCCTATTATTAATTTACGTTAATTCTATTTAACTTAAAATCTTAGTTAATTAAGTCTAATTTATTTTAAACCACCATTACTACTTTAGTTAAAGCCTAATAAGTTTAGTTTCAGTTTCCCTCTTTTGGTTTTTCATTGGTTGGTTTAAATTAGAGAAGAAGGACAGCAGTACCAGTTCCTGTCTACAGTTAATTAGTGTGGTGTTTGAAGATCTGATCGCTTGTGGTGACTACATCCCTCCGAGTCTCCTTGCTTAAACTGGGTTCATTTAAAACAATGGGTCAGTGCCTAAGCCGAAGCTCTGCTTCCTTACGTAAGGCCAGGGTGGACCCTGAGAGTCCTCTGGGTGAAATGTTGACAAATTGGAATGAAAATGAATTAACAAAAACGAAAGACCCTGCACAAATGATTCAATATTGTTTAATTGAATGGCCCAGAAGGAAACTCAGAGAAGATGGTATCACCTGGCCAAAGTATGGAAGCAGGGAACTTTGGCTTTGTAAGGCTTTATGCCTATATCTTAACTACAAAGGCCCAGCAAAACGCGAGCAATTGGACTACGCAAAAGTGTGGTTAAAGTATTGGCAACCCGAAAGTGAAACAAAAGCAGAAAAGATATTGGCGGTTAAAAATGAAAATTCAAAGAACGAAAAAGATGAAAAGGAATTAGAAAAGAAGCCTAGAACCCGGTCCAAGCAATGGGACCCACTAAGTGTATTGCCTCCGCCTGTCCAGTTTAGGGATGGTAACAGCAGAAATCAGACAGAATCTTCTTCCTCGGAAGAGGATTCTGATTCTGAACTTTCTAACCAGTCAGATGGGGAGACTCAGAGGAAACAAAAGAGTGGGCACAAAGTCTCCCGTCCTCAGCATTGCTCGGATCAAAGGAAATCAGCTCCTTCTGACCGAGAGACCGAAGGTTCCTCGGGCAGAACGAGAAAAGTGAAATTGGCATGCAGTAACTGTCCCGGGTGCGAAAGCACCACCTCCCAAGTTAAACCAAAGGTGCTTCCTTTGCGGGAGGTACCTATGGGAGGTGCCCAAGGAGGGATAGGGTACGTCGTTGCCCCACTCTCCTCCTCGGAGGTCCGGGACTTCAAAAAAGAAATGAAAAGCCTATTATCAGATCCGATTGGCCTTGCCCAACAGTTTGACCAGTTTCTCGGGCCAAACATATTTACTTGGCCCGAGATGCAGTCCATCCTCCAGGCCCTATTCTCCCTGGAGGAACAAAAGTTGATCCGGGCTGCAGGGATGAGAGTTTGGGAGAGGGAGAATAATGACAACCAGGGCCCTCCCGGCGAAAGAAAATTACCTAACGAAAATCCCAACTGGGATCCCAACGATGCTGAGGACAGGCAGGCTATGGAAGATTATCATAAATTAATCGTTAAAGGAATTCGGGAAGCAGTGCCTCGGATTAATAATGTTAAAAAGGCCTTTGGTAATTCCCAGGCCAAAGACGAGTCACCCATTGATTGGCTAGAAAGACTCAAGGCAGCCATCCAACAATACACACAGTTGGATTTAGATGGAGAAAACGGACAAACGATGCTAAAAGTCCATTTCGTCCTCTACTCTTGGCCTGACATTAGAAAGAAGTTAGAAAAATTGGATAAATGGCCAGAGAGGGGACTGAATGAACTTTTAGAAGAGGCTCAGAAAGTTTACGTCAGGAGGGATGAGGAAAACTGGAAACTCAAAGCGAAGATCATAAAGAGTGTTGAAACCATAGAGTCACCCAAGCGACCAGAGCCTAACAATCAAAAGCAGGACAAACCACACAATCAAAATCAGAAAGAAGGAGGAAGTGCAGGAAATAAACAAGATCATTACTGTACTTATTGTAATAAAAATGGTCATGGAACTTGGTACTGCTTTAAAAAACAGAGGGATGAAAGCGTGTATAAAGAGGTGGAGACGTCTCCCACGTCTCCACCTAGAATGAATTGACGGGGTCAGGGGCTCTATCCTTTGGGGACAAAATACCATCTTAGAGAGCCCTTGATAACCCTGCTAGTGGGTCCCCAAAGGCAGCCCGTCACCTTTCTGGTAGATACAGGAGCGGAAAGGACATGCTTAGCCGAGATACCAGCAGGGATATATGTCACCAAGAAGGATAATATGGAAATTTCTGGCGCCAAGGGCGAAACTTTCTCGGTTCCTATAATTTCCAATGTGACCATCAGAGGAAATGGGAGGAACCATACTGGACCTGTCTTGTTTGTACCCCAAGCGGGTATAAACTTACTAGGACGTGACTTCCAAGTACCCCTCCGAGTGGGAATAGTCCCACAAGGGGGGAAAATGGTAACAAGACTTTTTGTATTAAACATTGAAGACAAAAATGAAATCAACCCTATTGTTTGGGCTAAGCCCGGCAATAGGGGAAAATTAGAGATAACACCGATAACAGTGAATCTAATTCCAGGTACCAATCCAGTGCGAGTGCCACAGCACCCATTGAATCGAAGGAGGCTGTTTGGACTGAAACCAGTGGTGGAGGAACTCCTGAAAGATGGAATTCTCGAGCCGTGTAAGTCTCCTTTCAATACACCAATTCTGGCGGTCGGAAAGCCAGATGGATCTTACTGGTTGGTGCAGGACCTCCGTAAGATCAATGACCGGGTGGAATCAGGGTTTCCCGTTGTGCCAAACCCTTATACTCTTCTGAGTAAGGTTCCACCAGAACACATTTGGTTCTCGGTCATTGACCTTAAGGACGCCTTCTGGTCCTGCCCTCTGGATCCTTCAAGCAGAAACATCTTTGCTTTTACATGGGAGGATCCAGACACGGGAAAGAGGACACAGCTCCGGTGGACCCGACTTCCTCAGGGTTTCACTGAGGCTCCACTGCTTTTCGGCAGGGCACTTGAGGATTTACTTACCACGTTTGTTCCACCAGAAGGGGTTAGGGTCACACAGTACGTAGACGACCTGTTGGTTTCCGGGGAACAGGAATCCGCTGTACGTGTGGCCACTATTGATCTATTAAATTTTCTAGGGAAAAGCGGGCTGAGAGTATCCAAACCTAAATTACAATTCGTAAAGGAGGAGGTCAAGTACCTCAGACATCTAATTGGGCATGGGGCGAAAAAGCTAAGCCCCGAAAGAGTTGAAGGAATCATTGGCCTACCTCCTCCAAAATCCAAAAAAGAAATCAGACAACTACTGGGGCTAATCGGCTATTGTCGCCTCTGGATTGATGGATATACTCAATCCACAAAATTTCTGTATGATAAATTGGTAGAGGAAGAGCCCGTTAATTGGACAGCAGAAGATGACAAGAAACTAAAGGAATTAAAAGAAAAACTCATTCGGGCTCCCGTACTAAGTCTACCAGCCCTAGAAAAACCCTTCGATTTGTTTGCAAATGTGGACAACGGGGTTGCCTTTGGTGTCCTGACGCAGAGCTGGGGAGGGGTCCGTAAACCGGTGGCCTTTCTTTCAAAACTCCTCGATCCCGTGTCAAGAGGGTGGCCAATTTGCATCCAGGCAGTCGCTGCGTCAGCCGTGCTGGTCACCGAGTGCCAGAAATTGGTGTTTGGGGGGAAACTTACACTCCATACTCCCCACTGTATTAGAACCATTCTCAATCAGAGGGCATCGGAGTGGCTCACCGATGCCCGAATATTAAAATATGAAAGCATATTGATGGAGACTGAGCAGCTACAAATCAAGTCTAGCACTATCCAAAATCCAGCTCTATTCCTCTACGGAACACCGGAGGGTAGGCTGGAACACAATTGCCTCAATGTAATTGACCTCCAAACCAGAGTTCGGGAAGACCTCACGGACCTTCCCATAGCTGGTGGGCAAGATCTATTCATAGATGGTTCTTCAAGAGTAACAAACGGCAGAAGTCAGTCTGGGTATGCCATTGTGGAGGGAAAAGGAATGACAGTCAAAGAAAAAGGAAAGCTGCCTCCACAATGGTCTGCCCAGATCTGCGAGTTATATGCCTTAGATCGAGCCCTCCAACTATTGGAAGGTCAAATCGGGAATATATATACCGATTCCCGATATGCGTATGGTGTAGTCCATACGTTTGGAAAGATCTGGTACGAAAAGGGCTTCCTAAACTCGAAAGGTAAAGACATCATCCACAAGGAAATAATTTTGAAAATTCTGGAGTCTTTAAAACTTCCAGCAGGAATAGCAGTTATACACGTTCCGGGTCATCAACGAGGGAACACCAAGGAGGCAAAAGGGAACAACTTGGCAGACTTGGCTGCAAAGTCAGCGGCATCAGAGGAAGAACAGAAACCAGAGGACATTTTAAAAGTGACAACCAGATCTATGTCAAAGAAAAATGAGGATGGGAATCCAACCTACTCCGAAGGGGAAAACACTTCAACGGCACAAAAGAGCAACCAAGAGGCAGAAACGGGAGAGGGCCACATCGCGGGAAAGGAGGTAAGTGGAAACACTTCACCCTTACCCACACCCAAATTCAACGAAAAGGAGGAAAAAAGGATGCTTACACTTGGGGGCATCAAAGATCTGGAAGGGAAGTGGCACCTTCCGGATGGGAGACAAATTCTAAACAAAGAATTGACACGCGAAATTTTCTCCCAGATACACAGAAACTACCACTGGGGGTCAAGAGCCCTAGTGGACCACTTTTCTAGGACCTTTTTCTGCTTGGGAGTATATGAGATGACAAATCAAATTACACGCAACTGCGTGATATGTCAAAAGGTAAATCAAAAAGTGATGAAAAATGTTACAGGGGGAGGAATGGACTTGGCCACCCGTCCATTCCAAAGTATTCAAATCGATTTCACAGAAATGCCCCCTGTGCAAAGGTGGAAGTACCTATTGGTAATCGTCGATCACCTTACCCACTGGGTTGAGGCTTTGGCAACTATCAATGCCACTGCTCAAACCGTGAGCAAGGTGATCCTCGAACAAATTCTTCCACGATACGGAGTGCCCTATCGAATTGACTCTGATAGGGGCACTCATTTCACATCAAAGGTGGTCCAGACCTTGATGGAACAATTAGGAACAGATTGGAAATTGCATACTCCCTGGCACCCTCAAAGTTCGGGAAGGGTGGAAAGAATGAACCAGACCTTAAAAAAGATGCTTACTAAATTAATTCTTGAAACTAAGTGGACGTGGGTGAAGTGCCTTCCACTTGCCCTCCTTAAAATTCGCACCCAACCGTGTGTAGACATCCAAATATCTCCCTACGAAATGCTCTATGGGCTGCCGTACCTGGCAACACAGAAAGAACTCGACACCAAGGAACACGGTAACATCAATATACAAAAATATATTACCATCATTGCTAACAATATTAAGGAATTGAAAGAAAAGGGTCTGTTACCACAGACACCCCCACTAAACTCACCAATCCACAACATTGAGCCAGGGGATTGGGTGTTGATAAAAACTTGGAAGACTAGATCACTAACGCCTGCTTGGGAGGGTCCATTCCAGGTCCTGATAACGACCGAAACAGCGATATGCACGGCGGAGCATGGATGGACTCATGTCCAAAGGGTTAAAGGTCCGGTGGCCCCTCCTATAGAAGAACAAGAACACCTAAAGAACGCCAAGGAAGACCGAAATGAGGAGGAAAACCAGAAAGGCTAAGGCTGCCCTCAAGTTAAATGTTAAAATGTTTAATGTTCTAATGTTTCAGTTTGAAATGTTATTCTTAAAAGTTAAAATGTTGTTGTTGAAAGTTACAACATCTAGGGTCCGACCGGAAAAAAAAAGAAAGCCACAATGTTAACACTGCTTGTCTCTCTCATCTCTTACAGATTCCCCAGACCAACAGAAGACAGAGCTTTTTTCCAATGACTGTGGAACTCAAAATCAAGAAAATTCAGGGCACAATGGAATCTAAGGGTATAACCGAGGCCAAGCTTAGTATTCAAGGAGCCCTCAACCACAAGCAAGCACTTAGTTGCACCACCACCACCACCAATGCGGGGACGGACAAAGCCCAACAGCGGGTGCCTAAGCAAGCCAGAACAGGACTAGAGGAATGGCGAAGGCTACTACTCTATGTCCTAGTATGCGTCACCCTGGCCATGCAGGTACCTAGGTCGGAAGCAAGCCCGCAGCTGCCTAGGTGCAATAAGTGTTATAAAACTGCATATGAAACAGTTAGAAGCTCCTTCAACATCAAGCATTTCTTCAGAGCACATTCTTATGTTAACCCCAGTTGTTACAATCTCACGGAACTAAGAAAGTGCTCTGAAAAAGGGCATACTTACTGGATTGGACGAAACATTGGCAATGATGTCCAGGTCAAACGCGGAGAGTGCCCCTCCGAAGAAATTTGGTTGTGTTTCAATTTCAATTACATTCGAAAAGTAGAGGATCTGAGAAAAAGAAAAACCATGGACATCGATCTAATCCAGGAAGTAATCGTCCAGGAAAAACAAAATCAGGAAGGCTCTGATCCCCTCGATTCAGACAGAAATTTATTCGTGGATTTGGCTGAACGGATCAGTGGCCAATTAAATTTAACCAATTGTTGGGTATGTGGAGGGACCTTAACTTCCGAGCACTGGCCTTGGCGAGGGGTCAGTATTGGACCCCTCGAGATGTTGAAACTCGATGAAATGTCCCCCACTACTCGAGACGATCAAGAAATTTGGCTATTGAGTAACACTGTCATTGGAGAAGAGTGCCTCTGGAGGAAGGGGAAGAAATTTACGCAGGAGGTGGGAGAGACCACCTGCAAGAGATATTACATCACGGACTCCAATTCTAACAAACAGTGGTGGCTTCCGAAGGTACCAGACGTGTATTGGTCCACAAGTAAAATCCCACACAAGAATTGCATTTGGAACAGTGAAGAACTACTGTACCAGTGTTGGGAAGAGGGAAACAACCCCTACTCAACGCTCCCCTCGCTGGCTAAGTACTGGAAAAAAATTAATTCAATAGAGAAAGACTTTTGGGCCGCTCCATCATCCCTATACTGGATTTGCGGACAAAGGGCGTATTCAAAACTACCAACGCACTGGAGAGGGAGCTGCACCCTGGGGGCTATCCAGCCCAACTTCTTCCTCCTGGCGGACCCGGCAGGAAATCACTTGGGTGTGCCACTCTATGATGAGTTGAGCAGGAGTAAAAGGCATGCCATCGGAGGGACTCAACGATGGAAAAATGAAGAGTGGCCACCCGAGAGGATCCTGGAGGTATATGGACCTGCCACCTGGGCCCAGGACGGAAGTTGGGGCTATCGGACCCCCATTTATATGCTGAATCGTATCATCCGTCTGCAGGCCCTCATTGAAATAATAACTAATAAAACTGCCAAAGCCCTAGAACTGTTATCCACACAACAAACACAAATGAGGTCCGCAGTATACCAAAGCAGACTAGCCCTGGACTATTTGCTGGCGGAGGAGGGAGGGGTCTGTGGAAAGTTTAACACAATGGACTGCTGCTTGCATATAGACGATAATGGAAAAGCAATCTCGCAAACAGCTACCGAAATCCGCAAATTGGCTCAGGTACCGGTGCAGACTTGGCACTCCATCACAGATTCGAACTGGTGGGGCAAATTATTCCCCGGCCAGTGGTGGAAGAAGGCACTAATGATTATTGGCTTATCGTTAGTGGGTCTAATCTTCCTCCCTTGTATGATTCCATATTTGGTGAGATTGATAACCTCCGTTGTCTCGCAAATGCCAGCTATTCAAGAAATGCAACAGCATTATCAGTCACAGGCCTCTCCAGCAGCAAGAACGCGAGTTCTTCAGGTAACTGTGGACAATAAAAATACCAAAGCCAGTAAGATGGCATATAGAGTATTAAGAGACTTTCAAACTCCACCGACACTAGACGAAGAGCTGTCAACCTTTGTCTAACGGAACAATGCAAAATTTTAACTCCTAACAAAGACAAAAAGGGAGGAATTGTCAGAAATGACAGAACTAAATAAAATTTTTGCATTGTTAAGGAATTCAAGGTTTTAAAGTTAATGTTATCAAGTTGCTAATATTTAAGGTTCACGGTTTCAAAAGTTCCTTTTAATGAGTGTCTACTGTTGAACCAGTTATGTTAAGTTAATGGTTAAAGTTCTTAAGGTTTTCAAACGTTTTAAATGTTTAAAAATAAAGTTTAATAAATAATCCCCATTTAAAGTAAGGGGGAGAGTGCCCAGCCCCCTGGCTCATATTAAAGGATCCCTGGCGCTAGAGATCTAAAATTAGAAACAGACGGTTGGGTCTGTGACTTGGATGTATCCAGGCCGGCATACTAATGAGGTCCTTTCCCGCCAATGCAAACGAGCCATCCATCTCCCCTAGACAACACCATCTCATTGGCGGAGGGGACCTCCTAATTAATTAGTATGCCCAATAACATCAAGCCTAAGGGGAGGATACATCCCCAGACCCAACCTCTCCAAATTGTCTATAAAAGAGAGCTCCCAGAGAAGGAGGGGGCTCTCTGCAGCTGCCACTTGTTGGAGGCACAGAGGGTCTCTTCGCCAGGACCTGATTAGCAGATCCTTAGGCGTGAGCCGGTGCGCTTGGACTCTTTAATTACCCCTTCTACTACCCTTGAACTCTAAGTTCAGGTAGTGCTGCCCGGCTCAGAGCTCCTCTGGACTGTCATTGACAGTCCAGTGGCTCTAATCGCTGACCTGGACCAAAGCCTTTTTCCTTCTTTACCCCATCTACTTTCATTGCATTTTTATTTTCGGGATTCCGGATTCGTGATAGGATTCAATAAAAACATCTTTTTGATCCTATCACGAGAATTGTCTTTATTTCCAACAGTCCATAAAAGCCAACCAGTATGTCAAAGCAAAGATTTTCTCTTATTTTGCCAAAGCTATAAGGATATAAAACACAGATTCAAAGTTATGGCAGACTGTCACTACCTCAAAACCTTGCAGTACACAAAATACTCCTGGACATATAGCAAACTGCTTGGGGGGAAGATGATCTGGAGTGAGGGGAGGGAACTAAATGGGATTTGTAATCCTGTCCAGAACTAACAATGTTATCTCAGCATTGACAGACACCTGACAAACTTATAAGCACTTCATAGATGTCATTCTTCACCAGGACTGGAAAAAACTGGAAGAACTGAAAAAGTGTGCAAAGATCAGCTACTGAAAATAATTTTTTTGCTGTTCCAGACAACAGGTTAATTCCAGATGAAATTGAAGCGGAATTTACCCTCTTTGAATTAATGTTTAACTGGCTGTGCTGCTTCTGGCCATCCCTGTGATCTCTCCTTGGTACCACTCAGCAGCCAATGAGAAATTCTAAGCAGTAGTTCAGCAAAATACAGAGCCCTGTACTCAAATGCCATGATGCCACATAATCCTGCACAGATTTATTGTGTTAGTGGGTTAATCATACAGTGTTAGGCCATAGAGTATGATTTTGACTCAGATAAGAGTGGTTTAGTGATGCATGGTTTGTTCAATACAAGGAAAGAACAGCAAAACAACAATATCTGAAGAATTTGCAGCTCTGGGATGTTGGTTTTCACTGAGAGATGTCTAAATTCACAACATAATTCTCAGTGCTATAAGAGTCCCAAAAAAGTATGACGTAGGAAACAGAAAACTTATTTATTAATATTTTAATTATCCTTCTTCTAGCATCCCTGAATGCTACATTTCTTCAGAAAGCCTTTTTTATTTTCTTTAAAAAATCATTTAAAGGATACAAGACAAAAAGAAGGTATCTATGTACAGCATATTTTAAAATACACCTAGAACACTGAGAGATGTATGGCCCTCTATATGAAGCAGATTAATATCCATGAAGTTCATTCATATGCTGCAGATTGTTACAAGCAATGCTCGATGGCGTTTCTCTATCTCCATTTCTCCCTCTTGGATTGTCAGTCTTCAAATGTGGCCCCATTTCCCAACAATTTTGCCTTTCAGATTATTTTCGTGTCTCAAAGAAGAAACTAATAAAACTTTTTTTTCACCCAGAACATCTGCTTTTTGTTTTTTTTTCAGTAGCATCCTCCATATTATTAAAGATGGGAGATATTTCTTCCTGATCTTAAGAATTATTTCCCAGTCCCTTCATCTGAGACCATGTGTCCTTTTTTTTTTTTTTTTTGCTTGTAAGTCTAACCTAAATTTGTGTACATGAACATGAATGTGTACACATCTGCCCTACTGACAGCCCACAATAATCCTGCATTCAGGGCACGATTTTGGGATGCTCCTAGAAGAACTGAGGCCCAAAATGCAAAGGTGAACAATGAAAACAGCTTTTTCTGCTGAAGAAATGAAGTGTCATGAAGATGCTCTCCTTGTTGCACCCTTTTTTCTTGGTTATATACAACTTGTGTTTTGAGGATAGATAAGTATCCTGATCCACATTTAATTTGTGCTGGGTTGGCTCTGCCTGCACTGCCAGCTAAGAGATGAACTGGAAAATAGAACTGCATTCCATGTCACTGGCAGGCCACTTATTTTCATCCAGAGGTGCCTTCCAAGGTTCTCTTCCATCCCTACTGTCACCTCCTTCATCTGGGTTTTGTTCATGTTCCAAATACTCTCAGTATAAGTTGCTGTTAATAGACTTGTTCTCCTCTATCCTGTGTATTTTATTTCTTTTCCATCTTTTTAAATGTAAAAAAATCTTTCTTTTTGTTAATCCTAGGCCACAGCAGAAACTAGCCTGTTGTGAATGTAACATATAGTATTGAGCTACAGAAAAAATAAGAAAGAAAACTGCAGAAATCACTTCCATCATGGAATTCTGTGGGAATTCTGTTCTTCTTTTTTTTTTTTTTAAAGGAGAAGTTAGAAGAAAATCTAAAACACTTGCCATAACAACCTCCATGGAGTGAAAAAAGCAGGAAGGTAACCAGAGTGACTTTCATAATTAATGGTCTAACTATTTTATTTATGTTATAGAAAGTGGTTGACTATAAAAGAAAATCTCATAGTTCACTGTGCATTGGTTGGTTTACACCATCTCAAAATTTAACTCACCAGGAATTTTGCTCACAGCTGGGGAGCTGCACACATTGTGAGATGTAAATATTGACAGATTATTGCGCTTTTGCTCCTTACAAACAAGACACCCAACGGTGGAACAAATTTCATGCTCATTGCACAGGAACACAGTAGACAGGGACAGAATAAAAAATCCAACAAACTTGCCTTCTCCTTTTCCTATCAATAGCTGGGCAAACATCATCAACAATCATTACAGCTCAGGAAATTACTTATTCAAACACAGAGTGTTCAAATGTTAGGATTTTCTCTTAGTTGCCTACAGGAACAGACAAAATTATATTTTATCCATCAAGCTTTTCAGGTACTTCTGTCAATTAACTATCACATTGGAAGGGCAATTTGAGGTCTATTCTAACTGAGTATTCTGGCAGATGGTGCACATTCCCTCTAATTATTTTACAAGAAGTCATTATTTCTCCCAGCTAGATGGGAATTTGCTGACAATGGATGTTCTCTGGAACACACTCCACTGAAAGGGGGATGCAAAGCAGATGGAACCAGACCCTCCTCAAGGAAGAATTGGCACAAACTGAAGTTCAGGAGGCTCCATCAACGTCAGCAAACAGTTTTTCACAGTGCAGGTGACCGAGCACTGGCACAGGCTGCCCTGCATTGGGTTTAGGGGCAGATTTTAGGGTTTAGTTTAGGTTACAATTTTTATTTAGGGCTAGAACTAGGGATGGAGCAATGCTTATAGTTGTGCTAATATTTAGGGCTAAATTCAAAGCTTTATATTCTATTTATTCTACTCATATAAGAGACAAAACAATCAATAATCTGAAGAGTAACTCCTGGCAATTTCTAAGATTTTGAAGGGGATTGTCAATAGGTACTCTGGGCACACAGTTTAATGCAATCCATTATTTAAAGTCTAAGCTCCCAGAATGTGATAACCAACAATTCTGTAACCCTGGCAGTCTGCTATTACTGCATGAGTCTTTAGATACCTGGAACTGAAACGTTTACACACATCCCAGGTTCTTCCCTCTGAGGTAGTAGACCTCAAATC
The DNA here is from genome assembly GCA_013399225.1 of Rhipidura dahli. NCBI lineage: Eukaryota > Metazoa > Chordata > Aves > Passeriformes > Rhipiduridae > Rhipidura > Rhipidura dahli. Next base: position 113,488 of record VXAC01005936.1, read on the forward strand.
AAGAGAAAGGAAAAACAACCCACTGCTTAAAAAGTACATGACACCAATTCCATAATTTGATTGTGTTCTTTGGCCTTCCTTCTGTTCTTCTTTTCTGTCCCTCAGCCTCTCTGCATTTATTCCACCCTAAGCTATCACAGGCAGCAGTACCAAAACACAGTAATGACATCTCCAGGCTACAGGAATAACCCAGAGAAACTTCCAAGGTGCTGAAACACTTCTCAGTAGATTCACAAACTCTTCTCTGGATCATTTTGTCTCCTGCCATCTAACAGTCCTTCAAATAATTGCGAGGTAGGGCTCAGGCACAAATTCTCTCAAGAGACCACTCAAAAAGTAGTTTGTACCAGGATACCCTCTTTTGGAGGTTAAAAATGTTTACCAGGGTAGACACTGGCCAGATAGACTCTGTGGGCAGGAAATTCCCAGATATGGTTAGTGCAGAAGTAAAGACCTTGCTCAGTGGCCTTAGCAAACATTGCTGCCATTTGATAGAAGAAATTACATTGTATTCCAAATCCTTTCAACAATTTCTTTTGGGAAACCTCAACACTTCAGTACATATTGTTCTTTGGTACCATAATGACACCTGCATTGTTCACACTGCAGTGTGACTGAACACCTGAATTCAGAGCAGGACACAGGGTAGCTGTGAATGTGAGCACATGGAGCAGGCTCCTAGGAGGGAACAGAGAGTGGGATGGGTTGATGGAGGGGACAGAGAGGGGAAGGAGGAAGAAAGAGAAAGAGAAAGAGAAAGAGAAAGAGAAAGAGAAAGAGAAAGAGAAAGAGAAAGAGAAAGAGAAAGAGAAAGAGAAAGAGAAAGAGAAAGAGAAAGAGAAAGAGAAAGAGAAAGAGAAAGAGAAAGAGAAAGAGAAAGAGAAAGAGAAAGAGAAAGAGAAAGAGAAAGAGAAAGAGAAAGAGAAAGAGAAAGAGAAAGAGAAAGAGAAAGAGAAAGAGAAAGAGAAAGAGAAAGAGAAAGAGAAAGAGAAAGAGAAAGAGAAAGAGAAAGAGAAAGAGAAAGAGAAAGAGAAAGAGAAAGAGAAAGAGAAAGAGAAAGAGAAAGAGAAAGAGAAAGAGAAAGAGAAAGAGAAAGAGAAAGAGAAAGAGAAAGAGAAAGAGAAAGAGAAAGAGAAAGAGAAAGAGAAAGAGAAAGAGAAAGAGAAAGAGAAAGAGAAAGAGAAAGAGAAAGAGAAAGAGAAAGAGAAAGAGAAAGAGAAAGAGAAAGAGAAAGAGAAAGAGAAAGAGAAAGAGAAAGAGAAAGAGAAAGAGAAAGAGAAAGAGAAAGAGAAAGAGAAAGAGAAAGAGAAAGAGAAAGAGAAAGAGAAAGAGAAAGAGAAAGAGAAAGAGAAAGAGAAAGAGAAAGAGAAAGAGAAAGAGAAAGAGAAAGAGAAAGAGAAAGAGAGAAAAAATATCAGTAGTTCTGGCTCCAGCATTGATCCAGCTGATGGGGTGTCCAGGGTCCTGTGTTCCAGGCTTTGTGTGGGCTCCTTTATGCAAAATAATTTTCCTCACCCTGGAGTTAAGTTTCTCATTTTCTATGTAAATCAGTTACCATGTGCAGTCTGCTTTTCTTTCTGGAAATGGTTCAGAGGGCTTTGGGGGCCTTTGGTCTTCTTGATTCCGCCCTACACTCCATGGCCTCAGACTCATTCCTGTGCTTGCCCTGTGTTTATTTTCAGGAGCCAGAACAACAACACTTGTCCCAGAAAATGTTGCCTTACCCCATATCCTGTTCCTCCCTCACAGTGTGTAATTAACAGCAATCCTTGGCTGGCTCCATGGCTTTCCAGATATCTGTGTTTGAGACTTCACATTAGACCCCTGGCCTTCCACACCTTGAAATCATATTTTCTGCAAAGCCAGAGAAGGAAGTGTCTGTAAATGCACCCTCCCATTGCTTCCAGTCAGGATACAGATACTCTGAAGTGGTTCTTGCACTGACACACATCTGAATGCCACACGTGCTCTGAAGGCTCCTCTGGCTCCTGGGGCTTGGCTTGGCTGCCCAATCTGTTGGATGTAGCCAGAGCTTGTGTATTGTTGTTGTTCACACCCTGCCCATGAAATCATCTGCAGCTGTCAGCTTCTGGAATTATTTCTGCTCTGCATGTTCACTCGTGGGCCTCCTGGCAGGGCCTACGTTCCTGCTTGACTGCTGTGCTCCTTCATCAAAAAGGTATTAATCACCCTCTGGGAGAGTAAGGCGACAGTGATGAGGAATTCATGACTAAGTGAGTTTGCCTCTGTCAGCTGTGTAATTGCTCCCTTTTCTCCACGTGGCTGCCCACAGCCCCCTCTCTGAGGCTGTGCACTGTCAAGAAAAAAGACAATTTCGGGTCCGAGACCACAAATGAAAATTTTATTGAAAACTAAAAACCTGAAAGTTTCTCCCGAAAAAAATAACAAAACAAACAAGGAGTAAAATGAACCCAGGTGTTGGTGATTGAAAATCTGGCTGAAGCCCAAGGGAGGAGAGGCTCAGCTCTCTCCGGGGCAGAAGGCTGCAGCTTGGGAATAGGCTCTCCAGTTAAGCTGGAGAGCCAGACTATAAATTGCCAGAGAGGCAGAGGTCGCTTCTCCCAGAGCTGGGTACTCTCCAGGCTATCCCACAGAGAGTGGCAGCCGGGGGTCCTGGGGGCGAGCCTTTTGCTAGATGGAATCTCCGCCCAGGAACGCCCCGATCCGCCTCCTGTCCTGCCCCCATGGTCCCGGATCATTGGATGTTTTAAATAGTGAGGTCACTCCTTCCCTCCAATGGCTCGCATGTTGTCTAGGCTGTTAATTTAGGCGGGAAGGAGCCTCATTAATATTCCGGGTTACCATGGAGGCAACTTACAGTGGGACAGTGTAGAACCTATTTTTGGAAACTGGCTCTTAATATTCCAGCCTTAGGCTCAGCCTGGATTTGAACAGAAATATAAAAACATATAGATAAACCACAGAAATTTCACTCTAAAATTTAAATTTTACATAAAAATGTGGGTAACATTAAGAACATTAGTTAATACAACTTAGAAACATAGGAACTCACTTAAATAACTTACAAAAATAAACATGCTGTGCAAACCTTAGAAATACCCCTTTCCAACTACACAAACTGACAGAACTTGTTTTAACTAATTTTAAGAACATGAACTTGTTTTAACTATTTTTAAGAACATGAACTTGTTTCAACTATTTTTAAGAACATAACTAATTCACTTTTATTTGGATCCTTAAACTGTATAAGACTTAGATTTGATTAAAATCATGTTAATCAATGTTCCCTGTGGTTTTCCAAGAGCAAAAGTCACTTTTTGGAGGGATTGTTCATAACATGCACCATTCCCAGACCGTGTTCTTCTGGAGCACAGCAAATGCTGCTTCCTACAGTCCCCACACTCCCCTGGGCTTCCCTCTGGACTCTGCAGAGCAGCCAGCATGGAGGGTCCCTTACCTGTGATGAGGCTGAAGGGGATGAAAAATCAGAAGTTTCTCCTGGGAGAGTTCACAGGTAAATGCAATTATTTCCGCGTTTCCAAGGAATCCTGGATTTGCACACAACCCACCAAAGCTGCTCCCTATTTCTTGAGCAAGACTGAACACCTGAAAGATCTCACAGAGTCTTTGTGTTCTTAAAAGGCAATTTTGAAAGTGGGGGCAAAATGTCTCCCAGACAGAGATGTCAACATTTTACACACATGCTAAAATTCACTGTACAGAACCACGATGTGCATACATGTTCAGAAGTGTAACTAGTTTGGAAAAGTGCATGTAGATACTCTTAAAGTTTTTCAAAAGTTCCTGTTTCTTTATGGTTTGGGCTTTCTTTTTTTTTTTGTTTTTGTGTTTTTTTTTTTTTTTTTTTTTTTTTTTTTTGTTTTGTTTTGATTTGATTTATTTTAGGGTTTTTTTGGCTCATAATCACTGTAAATATGACACACATGGAATACTAAAGTTACAGTTCTAACAAAATTTCCTTGTCATTCTTTTTGCCACTGAATCCCCTAATCACTACAGCTAGACTTATCTCACCAGTCTTCTCCAGGTTAACATACAGCAAATTCTCCTTGATAGATGCATTTAAACAAATGAGGAATTTGTTTAGACTGTGGAGTTTTGTTTGTTTGTTTGTTTTAATTTATTTAAAAATCAAAGAAAAGCAGGAATTCAGATACTGCAAAACCCCCTCCAAAAACTCACAGATATCATTCAGAAGACCAGGACTGTGATGACGTGATCCAAATACAGTAATTCACATTATGAGATGTTATTACAAAGACCACAGTTTTGTTCATGCTGTTAACTGTGCCTGAGGAAACCAACCAAGCATAGGCCAGTTTAGTAAGTGAGGTTCTGGCAGCATTGCATTATTGAGATAAAAAATGAGTTCTGATTTTCTAATTTCCATTTTGCCAAAGCCTATTTTCAACATCTCTACCTCATTCTCCATCATGACAAGTTGTGGTGCAGCAGAATCAGCCCAGTGTTACTGGACCACACACAGCTTAGCTCCTGTGAACAGTGGAAAGCCACTGCAGGGAGATTTTTTGTGAAAAGCCAAGAATTAAACAGGTTAAATTAAAAAAAAAAAAAACAAAAAAAAGGGAGGAAAGCTGTGAAGTTCTATATATTAAAAAATTAATTAAATCCTTTTTGTTCATCACCTCTATGATTCTCTATTTCAGTTCCCCACTTGTTGTCTCAGTCTTACCATGGAAGGCTTGCTATGGTATGGAGTAAAAATCAGAAGGGAGGAAAGGGTTGCTATGGAGCCTGAAAAACACTATGTGACATGTAATATCTTGATAAATCAATATCAGCTATTTGAACTATGTGCCAATTTGGAAAAATATCCTAAGCCACACATTCTTTTCAGTAGATACGGGCTTCACCTTGGAAAGAAGAGGTGCCTGGAGTTTGCCTCCCTACCTAGGAGTCACTCAGTAGTTTCCAAGGAGCTGGTGGCTTCTATGACCTTTCTGCACTCAGCCTCAGCAGGATTTGCAAGTGGTCCTGTGGATCACAGCCATGAAAAGAACTTGATGAACTTTTGCCATTGCAAAGCCTCTCAGGAGTTCACAGTTTAACTCTCAGCCTTTGTGGTTTCTCTTCTTGTTGGCCCGTGCTGGCCTACACTGGCTTGTACCAACTCAAGTGTTTTTACAGAATGACTTCAAATTTACCAGCAGATTCTTTCAGGCTTGACCCCTATTTTTTTCCCCTCAGTCTGTCAGCCCTCATCATTACAGGCTTCTGTGAGCTGCTTGTTTGGCTTCAACATCACAGCTGTTGAAAACTACAAGTGTTTTGACCCACAGTGTTTGGAGAAGAGGCCCAAAAATACCACACAGTTTCCAGGACCTAATTGGTCCCTCTGAGTTTGCTGGTCTGTGACTGGCATGATCCCTCTCCTGTAGGTTTGCTCCTGCTCAGGCCTGCAGCTGCAGTGCAAGTGTCAGCAGAGGATGAAGCAGAGGCTTTTTTGAAGCAAGTTAATGAGTCTGATCCAGAAACAGCATGTCCTCTCATGTCTGTAAGGGAAGCAGGCAGAACAGCTCCAGGATGAGCTGGTTCACTCTCTCTGCAAGGCTGCCACAGGCTCCCCGTGCCCCCCGAAGGACAGTGGCAGTGACAGGTGACCTCTTCGTCAGCACAGGCTGATGGTGCCAGCAGCTCTCAGGCATCAATGACACCTCCACTGCCTCACAAGAATTTCAACACAGTCCTTTTTAGCACAGCCACCAGCAGATTCAAACAATCAGCAAGTCAAACACATTCACTTTGACACATTCGTATTTATCTTTGTGTTGTTCTAGCAAGCAAAAGGAAATTAATAATCCTAAAGTAAAATAAGCCTTGTGTTGAATGCCTCAGTTACTGCTCCAGGCCATAAGGGCTGCTGGCTGCACCTTAAGGCCTAAGGAGATCTGTGCCTTTGTTATCATCTGTGCATTGTCTCAATGCCGTGGGATTATCCTCCTCTCCCTCCTTAGTTTGGTGGGAGCATGAAGGACTCTCTGCCATGAAGGAAGAGTTTCCAGGAGCAAGACAATATTCCTTTGCTTAATTTTTTAAGATGTACTCACTTCAAATGTGGCCACTGTTTTAGGCATGTCACCCGTGGCACAGAAAATTGATGCTTTTTGCCCAAACATGAGGAAGTTAGTAAATTTCTGAAGTAGATGCAGCTTCTGGGCAGTGACAGGATGTTCCCTGAAATGAAGTCCAAGAGAGAATTATTGTTTCTTCCCTTTCTTTCAAAAATAAAGGGAAATAAAAAAAGGGCTTCAGGAGCAAAACAGCAACCACACTCTTCATGCAGCCCCCTGAGTGTCCTTGTGGCTGATTCACTTGTGTCACCTGTCCTCCCCGAGGTGCTCCCCTTGTGGCCAAAGCCATGTCCAAGAATCAGCTGTGGCTCAATTGCAGAGTCACTCACACGGCTCTGCAAATTCAGCAAAAATGTGCAACATCAGCACCAGTGCAGTGAAACTTTGTCAGCTGGAGTGACAGATTTATCAGGGCTGCCAGGTCTGATCTCTCCTGGCACGGTCTGTGGGTGCTGTCTGCTTCTACATACTGCAGAGAACATCCAAGTCCCCAGTGGCACCACTAAAGGCAGCTTGCCTGTGGCAAAAAGGGAGCTTGGTGTGATGAGGGAAAGCCCTGAAATCCCCCTTAAAGTCTGTCAGATCAACACCAGTGACACTGGGAAAGAGGCTTTTGGTCACAACAGAACAAAGGGTTTTGTCAAGCACCTGGAGATGAATCTGTTTCAGTGAAGCCACAGATTTTGAAATGAAATACCTGTTCCAGCTGCAGGTCATAATAAAAAGCTATGCCACCATCTTTCAAATGCTAGATTTAACCTGTTCAGCTTGCAGACAATTTTGTTGACCGTGGATTCATGTGTTGCAAGCCAAGCCCAGGGATGGGCAGTGAGAAATACACAGCTGTTTACCTGGGGTAAACATTCCTCACAGCCACTATCACAGACCTTGCTGTGAATCATGTCTCATGCTTTCACTTCTAAGCCTGATACTGCTTATCTACATGTGTGAAGTGGGAAAAGTGACTCAATCCTTTCAAAAGTGCTGTGATGGGAGTCTGTGTAGGGAGTTCCATCAGAGGAAAATGCTGGGTATAATTGCTGAAGCCTTTGAAAAGAAAATGAATCTGGGAAAAAAGCTGCCTCTGGCCTTTCAGTCTGTTTCTAGGACACCCCTACTGGTGAGTTCTGATCCCAGTCATCCACCACTAAACCACACAACAGAAGGAGGAAGGAAAAGCAGCCACAGAACCACAGCAGCATCTGCTCGTTGCCCATCATCAACGCTGTGTCTCCAGAGCCTTGATGGGACATTGCCAAGTGAATTATCTGCTTTTCTGCCTATGCTCCTCTGGAGGACAGTGCCATTCTGGCAGAGAGCCTTTGATCCTTTTGCAGTTGAGTCATTAAATCATGAAATAGTTTGGGTTGGAAGGGACCTTAAAGATCATCCAGTTCCATCCTGTGCCATGGGCAGGAACACCTTCCACTAGCCCAGGTTGCTCCAAGCACCATCCAACCTGGCCTTGGACACTTACAGGTATGAGGCAACCACAGCTTCTCTGGGCATTTTCATTCATATATTTGTATGGGTTTGACCTAAATAAAGAATAAAAGTGTGTACATGTATATACTCATATATACATGTTATCTATATAATATATATATTTAAACTCATAGAAATCCACTGCCCTGGGCAGCCCACTCCAATGTCTGACAAGTATCTTCAAGAGGAAATTTTCCCTAATACTCAGTCTAAACCTCCTTGGGCAGCTTGAGGCCATTTCCTCTTGTCCTACTGCCAATTATGTGGGAGAAGAGACTGAAACACAGAGTCAGACCTGTCAGGGAGTTGTGTGAGTGAGGAGGTCCCCCCGAGTCTCCTTTTTCCCTCCAGGCTGAGCCCCATCAGTTCCCTCAGCTGCTCCTGGTGCTCCAGATTGTTCCTCAGCTCTGTTCCCTTCTCTGGCCACTGTCCAGCCCCTCACTGTCCTTGTTTTGGGGGACTCCAAAAAGGCTCTCAATCAATAAAAAGACAGTGATGCCTTGCAGGCTAATAAATGCCTTTATTAGCAGGGACACATAAGAAATGAGCCGGGTATCTCCCAAAATGTTGTAAACAATGCTGTTGGTGCAGGGGCAGGGCAGAATGGCTGGCTGTGTGTCCAAGCTGCAGTTCAGCTGCTGGCCCTCGATCCACAGGAGAACAGCTTTACAAAAGTTCCAGACAGGCTGATAATCAGCAATAGCTGCCTGTGTGGGATTGCTGCTGGGCAGCTGCCCTGCAGGCAAGCGCTTCCCCAGCTCACAGCATTGCACAGGCCAGCTGCTGGATGGAGTGGGGTCATCCTGTTTTCACCCAGATGGAGTTTTTAAGGGCTCACTGAGGTGAATCACTGTGGTGTGGGCTGTATTTGGTAACCTGCCTATCGACCCCAGAGGGGAAACCCAGTCAGGCTCCTGGGTTTGCCTCAACAGCCTCTGGATTGCTGGGGATATAACTCACACCACCCTGATGGGTCTGTGCGTGAGGAAAAGGATGCCAGAACTCAACAAATCCTCAGTTTCCCACTGCTGTCTTTAAGTACACATTTCTAATTTGCAAAACAGGATGTTGCTGTACACGTTGTTCATTAGCTCCTGCTGAGGAAATAGCTCTTATTGCAGGCTTTTAAATGGGGAAAAACAGATGATACTTTCTGTAGAGCCTTTAAACGTCACTGTCAGTTATACCAGAGATCAAAAATTCAATTTGAGTTCATGTCCTAGGAGAGACAACCTTTTAATAAACCTGTTCAAAAGGAAACAAGAGGGAAGAGAGGCTTGTCTTTGTTTTGAGCAGAGAATTCTATATGTGCAATAACTGCTTGCAAAAATCAATTGCATTTATACAAACCAATTATTTCTTGATGATTATGTTTTTGAAGATTGTAAGACCAATGTAGTGGCAAGGTGTTGCAATATTACTCAAACCCTTGAAAACTATTTCTTATGCTCCTTTGAAAGACAAACACACAACCAACCAACCAACAACAAAACCAGGAACAACTAAACCCAAGTAATGAAAGCTTCAGGCAGACACATCCTATCTAAAAGAGAATTCAGGCTCAGTCTGGGAAACTGATGCAAAATGGAGAAGTTCTGTAAAGTTCTGAGTGGTAACCACATGAGAAACAGACACTTTTGTTCCATGAAAGTCTTTTGGATGTGGTTATCTGGTTTCTTATCTGTGTCACAATCTCTGTATGTTCTCAGCAAGCCTCCAATTCTTCTGATGGGTTCAAGCAGCTTGTTCTCCCCATTTGCAATCTCTGCATACCCCTGCTGCCAGACAGGAATGAAAAGGTCTCACTGACCTGCAGAAATGTCAGGCACAAACTCCAAAACGTCTCCATCTTTCTTGTGCCATTAAAAAAACCTGGAGTTCATTGCATCTTCTGGGATCTCAGAACAGGCAACTTGTAACAGCGATACAATGCTCAGAGTAGACTCTGCCTGTGTTTCAGAAGCATGCAAACAAACTGGAAGGTGGAAAAAGGCTTTATTTCAGGGGTCACTGAACTGTTCAAGTGGCCTAGAGGTATTTTTATTTCTTCTAAACTCTATACTGGCTGCACTTCATTGTACAGACAACCAGACTTTCCTTACAATGATCTGGATTTCATGAAGTTCTGAATTCCAGCTGCTGCACGTGCCTTGCTGGAGTTTTGATGAACTCTCTCACCTGCAGACTCCATTTGTCTTTCCATGATGAACATGACAAGAATTGGTCCTACCAGTCTGCTGATTGCTAGCTTTCCTTTTTATTCCTGGATTTCCAGAGTATGAAGGAAAAGGGAAGATTATAACCAAAAGAAAATGCTGGAAATTATTATGCTTCAGCACTAGTAACTAGCAAGTACTTAATATCTTGATAGCAAGTAGTTAATAATAAGAATGAGACATCTGGAATTGGTAGAATACATTACCCTGTTTGATAAACTTACTGTGGCCAGCCGAAGCACAATTTGAAGTCACTGATTTACCCTGGATAGTAAAAAAAAAAAAAAAAAAAAAAAAAAAAAAAGAGAGAGAAAATTGCCTTAATGAGGATTTAATGCCTCTTTCTTTTTCAGCATATTAGTTGGAGGCTGCTGTTAGTGCCAACATGGACTGAACTTCTCAGTAGGGGCTCTTTGGTACTTTTCATTCCTTGGAAGGCTGCAGTTAGTGTGCAAATTTTCACAGCCCTTGGGGCAATAATGGGGCAGCAAAATCACTGATGTATCTCATTTGGTATTAACCAGAATGAGGGGAAAACACCCAAAACCAACACAAAATGTAAAACTGTAAAATCCAAACCAACACAAACCACAAAACAACAACAAAACCAAACCAAACAAAACCACTAAAGTTTCTGTGACAGTGCACAGAGCACACACAGTGCTTGAAGTGGATGGTGCTATTCTTCTGAGGCTTTGGCATGCACAAATAGTGTGGCACTGTCCAGCTGTGATGTGGCATGGATGATTCTGCTCTCACTTTGGCACACAAGTGCCTGAGTGTCACTCCGAGGTTCCTGTAATATCATTCTGTCATAATAAATAAGACCCCAGTATTTGAATTTTATGAATCCTGGGTGGGCTCTCAGTTGCCAAGGCATTAGCTCTGCTGACTGGGTTCAGTGCAAGCACGGCCAAGGGTCTGATGCAAAAACACGTTGTAGAAAAACGTGAATGTCAGCCTGGTTGCAAAATGTCACCTCAAGCCATAAACCCTGGCATCATTTCTTGCCATTTGCCACTGGCCACACAACATGACTGACATGAGGATTTCAGCTGAGAGGAGCTAAAGATTGCTACTGGACATCTTGCTGGAAATGCTGATTTATGAAAATAGGTAAAAATCACTGATTTATCTGACTTGCCTTTTAATTTTTAAACGCAGAGTTTAAGCAGTGATCATTTATACAGCGCATCAAGCACCTCCCTGCCAAGAGTGGCAGCCCAACTATCTGAAATATATTCCTGAAACTGAGACTTCACCACATTTTCAGCATGGTTCTTCTTCAGGCTATGCAAACTTGTGGGCTGTGAATCAGGAAATACAGGTTAAAATACTGTGATTAATATCTACTTCTATAAATATCTCAATATCATAAGATAGAGGAGGACCACCAGGAAAAAAAGATAAAAATATAAGTTCAGCTGACAAGCTGAAACTTCAGCTACCCCTACTAGAAAAGGTTTGGGGGTTGTTTACAATGAAGAAGAAAACTGTAAGCAAATGCAGGTGGTTCATCATGGAAAATAACTGAAAATGTTTTCAAAACATTTCAAGTGCTCTCCAGTGTTGATGGGGAATTAAAGTATTTACAACAATCTGAAATTACATTTCAAGCACAAAAGCTAAAGCTTGCTCAAGCTTTTCTCTGGAGGTACTGAACAGCAATTTTGTCCAGTTGGAAAAAGTTATTAGAGGAAAAATGACTGATTTTTAATGATCTTAAAGGCAAGCATGCCCTTTGTAGTCTTAAAGGCAGAAGAAAAGGTTTAGCAATAAGATTTTAAATAAAATAATAGTAATAAGTTAAAAAACAAATCATTTTTAAAATAAAAGTGAAACAAAATTAAAAGAAAAAATTTCAGCATCTAATTTCTTTAGGTTTAAACTTCAACAGCTGTAGATACAGGCACAGTCTCATTAGAGGTGTGAAAAAACAAAAATATACATAAGATGTGAAAACTCTCCAAGTCCTACTTGTTTGTGTGCTGTAATATTTACTTATATAATTATATTCCTAATACATATTATAATATAATTATTTAACTGATAGTTTTTCTACTAAGCAGGCACATCAGATGAAAATTTTACTATATGGAAATGAAGATTTAAGATAAAAAGTCTTGCTTGACAATGTAATTGTTTACTAAAGAGGTACAGGTGTACAACTTTCCAAGACCTGGCATACAAAGGGGGTTTCACCCTTATATTTTGTTTTGCTTCTCCTCAGGAAAATGCCATCTTGCTCACTGAGCTAGACTATCAGACTTCTGAGTAATAAAATATTTATCCTTTCTCTTTCAGAAAAAGAAAAAAAATTAAAGTAATTTAAAAACTCACCCAAAACCCCAGAATCACAATATTTGTATGAAGTGAGGATGAACCTAAACTAGGAAAATTTTCAAAATGTCTTTGTGATATTCAGCACAACCTCCCTCCTTCTGATCACTGTCAGCAGAAAAAAGTTTCCTAGACGTATTTCCTATGACAGTGATGAGAGAAAACTCTTCCAAACAAAAGTATCTGCCCCATTTGCATCAAGGCAGGGATTCTACAGAGCTGTTTGTCAAAGCACATCTGTTTAATTTCTTCCAGGCCTAATAAAATCTTTCAGATGTCTCTTCAACAGAAACTTCCCAGTGGCATGAGAAGAGGGAGTGACATTTCACGATATCATTCCTTTCATTTTATGTACAAATGAAGAGCAGAGCATCCTACACGCCGATGGCCTTGCCTGAAAAACACACATTTAGCCAAGGATTTTAACCTCATTTCACCAGACTGACTACACCAGAGTTATGTACACTTGTGATTTTGGGTAACTTTTCCCTGTGCTTTATGAGTAAGTTCACGTCTGTCACTAATGCCATTCTTGAATCTGATGAGGAAAGTTTTATTGAGTGGAGTTAAGAAATGGAATAATGACAGATGCCCCTAACTACAAATGGTTGGTACTACCTAAAGTTTTCTGTGTTTTTGCCTTGCTTCATCTTAACATTACCGCTCTTATTTCATTCTTGTCTTGATCCTATAATCCCCAGCAAAACATGAGTCCTTTAGTCCTTTGTTTTTGTCTTTTATGAGTAATTACACAAATAGATATGAAGTTGAAAGATGGGACACGTACATCAAACAGCACAGGAATGGGCAAGAAGCAAAACTCCACATCTTGTCGATGCTGAAAGTTGCTGTTCCCCCAACTGGAAACAGGACAATTTTACACAAAGTGAAAACTGTGGAGAGCTACTGAGTGCCTGCAAATGAATCTTCACTCTGGAAGCATGGACTTGCAAGTAGAGCCATGGAGCAGAACAGGAAGAAGGATCACATTCACTTCTACATTCACTTGGGCACCTGTTTTCACACACCCTCAGGCATGCTGAACTTGGGCTGGTCCAAAGTAGTCAATTTTATGTCCTTGCATTGTAAATTTGCTATTTTAATTTACAGTAAAAAATTGGATTTTTATACAGTTCAGTAGCAGTAGATGTATTATTGAGGGTTTTGTGTTGGTTTTGATTTCCTTAGAGAAAAGTGTTTAAGAAAAAAAAAAAAAGAAAAATGGATTTTATGGAGACAATTTTTTGTTTTAAGGACAGCAGTGAGTTTCTGACAGTCTCAGGGCAGCCTGATTTTCTCTTACTGATTAGAAGACTAAATAACCATAAGAACAGACATTTGTAGCTGCTGTTCAATAACATGCTTGTTAAGCAATGGTGTAAAACCTGCATGTACTTTAAGTTTGATGGAATTTCTGTGACATTTTGATCCTGGAAAGCTTTACTTTACCCAAAGCCTGTTTCACCCAAAACCTCAATGATATGGTATCACAGAAAGGTTGGTGTTAGTGGATATTATAATAGAGAGCAGAAAAGATCAATGACAAAAAAAAATATCTGGACCATTCAAATTTTTGTACCATGCTGGGGAATGTAGAAAAATCTATTCACACAGCATTTTTGTGAGGATCTCAGTCCCACCACCAGACCTCAAAAAGGGCAGGATATTAAGTCTATTCCCCCTCAGGAAGAGAGTAACTGAAAAACCCACCTGGCTGCAGAGAGCTGATGGCTCCCAGACCTGACATCCTGTTCAGCTGTTTGATCTTCTGAATTGTGATGATTCTTTAGTTTTGCAGGCTGCTGCCCTCATCAATAACTTTGATGCACGTGGAAGCAAGACTGGGGTGCTCCTCCCTCACAGATGACCCTTGTTTTAGACGACAGAGATTTGCATGACATCCAGGGGAACACTACAGGAGCAACAAGAATGGGGAGCAGAAGTGTGTAAAAATCATGACTGCAAATCTTAGGATTCTGCAGTGAAGGAGGACATTGAGGTCTGGGGTTTTGAGAAATTCTTTGCTACAAATTACTGCAAAATTACTGCTAGTAAAAACAAACACATGTGTGCACACACATAAACACACACTGCTGCTCACCACAAAATTACCACCAGCAAACCAAGTTCATACACATTGCAAGAGTAAAGTGGCTACTTGTATGGCACAATCAGCAAAGTTCATTTTAAGGAGATTGTGGGTTCCTTAGTGAGTTACTTATATATTTTCGTGCAGACACAGCAGCTCCTGGAATAGTTGTTGCTGACTCCTGTCTTCCTGGAAGGTCAGTTTGTTATCCAGTTATTTCACTCTGCACACACCCAGGGGCCTTTTTCCTGCCAATTGTGCCCCATCATGAAGTTTCCACTGACCTAAACTGTCAGGGTTCCCAGACAGATCCTTCATTGTCGCCACATTTACCAGCAGCACCTTTGTGATGGCTCCCTCAAAAATGCAAAAATTGATGGACTGGCACAGGATAAAGATAAATAAATTTTCATTGTTCTTGCACTCCCAACAGACAACAAGAAGCATTTGATTAGTGGGGGCATTTCAGCCAGGTTGCCTTTATCACTAGACAGATTATTCCAGTCCCATTCCTAGCTCTTTTTTTCAGACATGGGACACAATTTTCAGCTTGCAGGTCACCCTTGAAAAGAATGGAATTGTGCCAGCATGAGACAGCAGAAGCTTCTAATGATACAAACTAACAGGAATGATTGATTTAGCTGCTTTAGTAATTCCCATTCCTTCAAAGACTGATGAACCTGAAAGAGACACAACCTACACAGCTTCATGCAAGGAGTAAATGGCTATTTTGAAAAGAAATTTCTGAGCATCAGTGTAGAGTTTGGTGAGCTTGATTACTATTACTCTACAGAGAGCCTAAAAAGCATGTTAAACTTAAGTTTTCAAGTCTCAGTATGATAATGCCCTGTTTTTCACCACTGGCAAGCCACACTGGTAAGAAGAATTTGTGTCTGTTGGCTGAATGTTTTTATCAGAGCATTAAAAATCTTATGAGGATGGAGACAAGCCAAAAAGTCTCCATTTGTAAATCTTACATAATGTATGTTTCCATCTGACACCATTTGTTATGGCAAGACCACACCGGCTTGCACTGGTATAATAGCTAGAGTCTGATTTATCCTGTGTAACAGTATAAAATCTGTTCTTATAATACAGTTCAGCCTTTTTCACTCTGGTTCTTTATGCTACAATCCTTACATCCAACCTTGTAAACAAGTCATCACCCTATTTCCCATTGTTCTCAATCCCCTTTAATTGCATTCTTAGATAAAATAACAATCAACGCTGCCTGCAGTCACATCATCTATTGTTTAAAAGTGATTTGCTACATCTCTGAATTTAGTGAGGTCATAACTTCATTTACGAATCACTCAAAACATGAGCTATCCCAGAGTCACTTTATTTTTTTTGAAACCACTGAATATGAATTTACAAATGCTTAAAAACCAACCGGAAGGCATAAACTGAATGAACAGAAGGACAAGAGTCAAAAGGTGTGACTTTGCCAGCTCAAATTTATAAGCTGTCTCTTACATTTAGCTCACCAGACCTCCTCCAGCTTCTCTTTGACCCCAAGAAAACTGAGGAGTCAAACCACTTTGGCCCAGTCCTGACTCAACCACAGCTCTCAAACACTAGAAAAACGTGTTTCTCCTGTTCCTTTCACACACACATGTGTGCATGGCAGAAGTTCCAGGGAAAGCTCACAAAGGGGAACTGGCAGAACAAAGCCTTGTTTCAGTTCCTCTGGCACAGAGCAGAACCCAGCTCCAAGCACTGTGCAGGGGAAGGATCATCTGCATCAATTCCAACGAGCCAGTGATCAGCAGCGGACAGCTGCCAGCAGGAGCCACAGGAAAATCACTTGGAAAGAGATCTTGGTAACAGCTCCCTCCTTCCCTGGCAGCAACTCAAACCCTACAGGCCTCAAACACTTCTACCTGCAGGTATCCACAAATTTTTAGGCATTTCTGAATTGTGAGAAACATCCTGAGTCTTTAGTAACGGAAAAGAAATATTCTGGAGAAAAAAAAAACCCTGAAGTCAAAAAGTCTGTCCTACCTGACACAACCTAATTTGAGCTGAAATACTGCTCCAGACAGCTCATTTTATACAGTGAGCCTGAAACAAATATTTTTAGTGATTTGTGTGGTTCTGACCATGCATTGCATGCAGACAAGGTTCTGTTAGAATACAGTCACTGAAAAAAACAAAGCGTTTGTATTCTGGTGTGATATAACCAGCAAATTTTTTAAAAAGAGAATACAGAAGACAGTATTTTTGTATATTTTAATTTTCTTCCCAGACTGAAAACTTAGAAGTCAGGGCAAAGGAGGGAGAAAATTAATCTAAGGGAGTTTTTTCCCTTTACGCATTCATAACATGAACGTTAATAAAAGCAGTGTTAGTTAAGTAAAAGGATTTACAGTTCATATGACAGATATCCTAGAATGAAAAGCTGCTTAAATATTCACACCTCTAAGTGAAGGCATCTTAATCTACAATTAATTGTAAGAATACTTACTGTCAGAGTAAATTGTCTTCAATATCAACAACAACAACAACAGTTTCTTAATTCTAGTATCTCTCTTTTGCCCTCTAAATCCCAGCAATGCACAATGAAAATGTCTATTGATGAACAGCTTTTAAAATGGAAATTAAATCCTACAAAAATGAACAGCAGAAGAAATTTCTTCTCTATAGTTAAAGACATTCCCCATCTTTGCAAGGCTCGGCCAGAGGTCTAAGGCTGAGTCTTAAGGTTCAGGTGAGGAATTCCCAAGTCTTTAATCAGTTGCATCCTTTTAGCTGTGCCCGCTGTGTCTGAATCTCTGCTGCAGGAATTGAAGCCCCCCTGTCACAGGGCCAGTTCTGGTGCTGGTGATGGAATGCCATTCCCTCTGATCCTGCACCGAGTCAGTCACCCCTGCCACCCCCCGGCTTGTGACACACTGGAGGACAAAGGCATGAGCCAACCTGGTGTGTCATGGCAGCAAAAGCACATATCCCCAGAGAGACTTCAAAAGCTCCAGTCTGAGGCAGGACAGCTCAAAATCAGAGCAGCTGTGAAAAAGTCATGGCAAACAATCTGCCAGATGTAGTGAGATCCAGCCTCTTTCCCCAGAGTGAAGATATATGGCTGGGAACAGCAGGAAAACCTCTTTGTCAGAGAAAACCCTCTCCAGGCAGCATCCTCCACCACTTGATGAATGTCTCCTGCCAGTCCTGAGTGTCCTCAGCTCTTACCACCAGGAACAGATTACTGCAGTGTCAATAAATAAATACGACAGCAAAAAAATGCAACTAAATTGTTTTATTTCCAAAACTGCACAAACCCAGATTATCCTCCACTGCACTCATTTTTCAGTGCCACCCTGATTTTTGCATTCCCTGCTGAAGACATTTTATCTATGCTTCTTCCATTGCATTGCTTTCACACCTTCCCTTCAGACTACTTCCTTATCATCTGATCTCTGGCTTCCTTTGAGTATAAATACTTGAACTCAAGATCATTTTAAATGAGCAATAGCAATAGCAATGAAATCTCTACATCTTACTGGTGATTTTGTGATTCTCAAATGAATTTCCCATAATGGCCTCCCATAATCAATAAGTAAATTTCACATTCTTAGCCTGGGTGTTATATTTTTTCTCATATAGATGTAGTATCTGCTTTAATAAGTAAAGCACAAACCACAAAAAAAACCCAACATGCAAACTTTTGGGAGTATTTCCTGTGTTTCTGTGTTTACTAAGGTGAACAGCTCTGGAAAGGGTAGAATGCCAAGGCTGGAAGTTCTGCAATGCCCTTGGCTAAGAGAGAAAAAAAACCACCTGCCTGGGCAGCCAGAGGGGAGAATGTGCCTCAAGGTGCCTGCTAGTTTCATGGTGCAATCCAGAATAATCTTTAGACATTTCATGGACCTTAAACTCCTATTTATGAACTTGAGAAACAAACCAGAGCATTCTCAGGGGAAGGAACCCAAAAATCACGCAGTGGAAACTTGCATTCTTCTGGACCTACATCTCGTTTTACTGTTGAAGTCGTGTCCTTAGAGCTCATATGGCTTATTTTATCCACCTGGAAGTGTTTGTTGTGTAATGTTCCTGAACTGTAAGAAAGACAAGGGGCCTCCCTTGCTTTAAAAACAGTGCATTCTTTATTTAGCTACAGCCATATGAGTCACTTGAGAAACTGTAAGTTAGGACAACCCAATTACCACCTCATCCTCCTGCATTTCTTATCTCTTTGTCTCCTGGTTTTTATTTAGTGATAAATATTCATAAATAAATCTATAAAACAAAGCTATGACTTTCCAGTGCCATGATAATTGCCAATAATTTGAGCTAGGTTATACAGCCTTTAATTTCACTTATTTTTGAGAGTTGTTTTTTTTTTTCTTTTGGTGGGTAGAAGACCTCCAATTTTTCTTAAGGGTAACACTTCTAAACAAGAAAAAGACTCTTGGTCACTCAGCCCTTCTTTTCAGCCCCTGTTTTCTCTTTTCCATCAAAAAAAAAAAAAANNTTTCACCCCCTGTTTTTTTTTTTCCAAAAAAAAAAAAAAAAAAAAAAAAAAGCAGTATATTTGCATATTTTAATTCCTGAAACAAACACTTTTCACCAATAAAACAGAAGGCCCACTGATTCACTCTCCACCTTTCTTGCATGCCAGGGTTTTCTTACTCACCACTACAACTGTGCCTTGAGTACCACAAACCATTTGGCAACGTGATTTTATGTGCTGAATTCTCAATAGAATAGGAAAACAGAAATTGGCAGCATTAACTACATCTCATTTACACTTGTAAGGTGTGATTTTGCTCATAAAAATGATTTACTAGTGCCTCAGAAGAGATCCCCTGAGATTACTTCAGTGTGCCAATAAATGCCCTAAGTATGAGGACCTGACTAAGCAAGTATTCCATGGTGCAGTTCACCCATGCTGTTATTACTAAACCAACACTGCAGTTGCTATTTCTATTAAAGTGTCCTTTTATTCCAGTAGAAATGTGATGAAAGGGACATATTTAGATTGGAAGGTGGCATTCCACCTTTTGAACAGGGGGCCTGGTGATTTCTGGCCGGAGCTTTACTGGAGTAGGAGGGAGAATTCCCCTCCAAGTCTGTCACCTCCCCTTGCCCTGCAGCCATCTGGTCTGGTCCCTCCACAGAGATGACCTGGGGATTGTTGAAGCAATTTTAATATGGAAAACATAGAATTAAAGCTTTGGAGAGCATGCTTGCCATTGAATTGGCCCAGGGAATCCAATCTTCATTCAAAAGAAAGTGAAACAATTGTTTGTGATTCTGGTTGAAACATCAACCACAAAGTTTTCTCTTACTGGGAACACAAACTCTCAGAGTAAATAAATGACAGATGTTTGCAAGTCTGATAAACTTTTCCCAACATGTGTTGAATGAAGACAGAAAACTAATTCCCATGTTTCATAAAAAAAAAAAAAAAAAAAATCTGTGGCGATATTTGAGAAGAAGTAAAGAGATTCTATGAAGTTATTATGTCTACCATTTCTCAGAGAATTAATAATAAAAAAAAAAAGAACCAAAGGAAAATGATTTAATTCTCACTGCTGTTCTTCATTTCCTATGGCTGACTGAAACAACTGGTTCGTCAAATACATTTATTCCATTGTCTTTAAGGAGATGGTTCAAATCACAGCCTCATCAAATTATGTTGGTTATTAATCAACTAAATATTTAAAACAGACAGTTGTCAGTGCAGTGAAATGAACTTTAGCTGCTTTAGGATGCTCCTCTGTGGATGTCATTCAAGATAGTTTGGTCTAATAGCATGGACTTTAGGAAAGAAGCAGTTGAAGCCAGCAGGGAATATTTTTAAATGTGGATATGCCTGTGGATAGCTCCCTGCTGCTCTGACTCTCCTTTGGCTGAGTGTATCACCAGCCTGTGACAAAAACTCGGTCTGTGCCTTGCAAATTCAGCTCTGTAGTGTCAAAACGTTTTCCAGCAGCAGCAGATCAAAAGCTGTAGCTCATGTGTGTCCTGTGAGGTTTGCTTTCACTCCTAGAGGATAACACTGCTTGTGCCATGTGGCAAGGCTTTTCAAATGCATGTGTTGAAGGGTCTGCTTTAGAGATGAAAAAGCGAAGAGGAAGAACAGAAAGTTGTAGCTTCTGTTGTGACTTTGCACTGCAGACTGTCACTGAATGTCTGGGATTTGGCACCACCCCTGGTCTACACCCTCTTTTTAGGTCTTCGTATTTCTTCATGCTAAAAATTTTGTGAAATTTGCTTTTGGTGTAAAATTCATACAGCACATGGCAAAAGTGAAACCAGTGGCAGCTGGATACTCCAAGGTTTATTCCTTACCTATAGCTAGGAGTAAAGAATGAGTTCTTTTGCCTTATCTCCCAGGTGTTTTCTATTTGTAGGACATGCTCTGCTGTGTCAGTTCATATTTTCTTTCCGTTCTTACTCTGCAATCTCATTTGTATGTGCAAAAAGCAGACAAGAAAACATGAACACTGAGGTGAAAACAGATCTGACCTGTGACCTTGGCATTTCCCAGGCACTCACGTACAGGAAATATTGTGAGACTTGTCCAGTGTAAGATTTGCTCATTATGAGGCACAAAAACAACAGCAAAGATGGGGTGGATGAACAGAAGTGCCCCCCTCTCCTGGAGCATCCTCTCCCCTTGCAGGTGGCACACACAGGTGTCCTGCCACAGAAACAGCTCCAAGTTAGATGTGTTCACACAAGGGTTGTGGATTTTCTCCTCAGCAAAACCAGCTACTCCCTCCCAGTGGTGTCAACTCCTACAGGAGTGTGTCCCAGGGGGAAAGATAAAAATCCGTCCTGCTTTGGAAGTGGGTTGCTGCCCAGCAAATGTAACAAGTGCTGCCTGCTTTTCAACAAGAGGCACCTTAGTGAAAAATTCTCTTGGTTCTTGTGGGATGCCCAGTGCTGAAGGTGCTCTGAAGAAATAAACCTTTTAATGTATGCAGAAAGAGAGGAAGGATTCCTTCATACAGGGAAAGATAACTAATAGGCGACATTCAGCTTTATGCTTCTTTTACAGAGCATTTCGGAAGCTGTAAAAGGGGTATTGGAATGGAATGAAACAATTTCATCCCCTATAAAGTGGAATTAATGATCTAAGCTTGATACAATGATTTTGTGTCTGCAGAAGGGTTTTTTAGCACCTAGTTCCTACTGAGAAAGTGCAGCCTACTCAAAATAGGTGTTTACACCTCTTTCTTTTTTAGCTTTTACTTATTTGTTTCTTTTGATTGGAAGTTTTACACAAGAAAAAAAAATGGAAAAAAACCCAAAACCAAAACCAACCAACCAACCAAAAACCCCCAACTCACCAAACAAAACCCCTGAATAAAAAAACAATGAAAGCAAAAGCCCAAAGTCCAAAGCTCTACATAGAAGATGCGACAGCAGGAGAATCTCTGAGCAGAGAACAGAAGAGATTTTCACAATGAGAGTGTCCAACCTCCTGGACCAGGGACAAGCAACACTGTGATATCTCCACCCTTGGAGGGGTTCAAAGTGTGAATGGTGTGACCCTGAGCACTCAGACCTGATTTAAAAGTTGACTCGGACTTGGAAGATGACCCTGAAGCACCCAATTCCAGATCTCCCTTCTGACCTGAGTCTGTGCCCTGCAGGGTACACATGACCTCCAGGCACACCCAGCTGTGGAGTCCAGGGACAGCCTCCAGCTACAGCCCATGGCACATGCCCAGGGAAGGGTACAAGGACGAGGTGGGATTGTTTTATCTCTCCTAACCACCCATTTGCACACAAACTGATACCAGGACACAGAGCCATAGGTGGTATCTTTGTAATGAATAATCCCCACTGGATTTCCCAGATATCAATCCATCAAATCACTTTAATTTTTAGCTTTCCAGCAATCCTGAGACCCACTCAGGTCTCTTTCTCACTGGGTTAAGGTACTAGACTGAAGATGAGCTGCATTACCAGCTCAGGCATGGAGTAGCACTGGGAGATCTTTCAACCTCTGTTTCCCTGTCACTCTTGTCCTTCTTGCTCATTTCAGCTGTAAATTACTAAGAATAAG
Source organism: Rhipidura dahli (assembly GCA_013399225.1). Taxonomy (NCBI): domain Eukaryota; kingdom Metazoa; phylum Chordata; class Aves; order Passeriformes; family Rhipiduridae; genus Rhipidura; species Rhipidura dahli. The sequence goes on from VXAC01005936.1 coordinate 135,733, forward strand.
AGTTCATCACACTTCTGTGTGCCCTTAGCATGTCACAGCCATGTGACTGAAACAGCAGGGACAGGAAAATGGTTTCACTGGGGGGAGGCCATGCCCAAGGTCATTGCACTGACAAAGTGATGTGACCCTCTAAGGGTCAGTGACAAGCACCCATGTGGTGCTTCCTCAGATCTTTCAGTGTGCAGAGTCTCTCCTCTACCATTCTCTATTGTCACATCCCACAATAGGGCTTTAAAAAACCGCAAACAGCCATGAGGCCTCATGTATCCAATAAAGCCCTTTATCTTTTCTGATGGAGAGAGACCTTTGATTAAACTCATAGGTCTGGATCCAGCACACTGCAGTAAATTAAACACCCTAGGCATTTTAATTAACTCATATTTCTGGAGCCAAGGCAAAACAAATATGGATGACGCTGAAAAAATGTAACATGTTGCAGTTATTGCAAGGGACAAATGTTTTTTAATTAACTTAGCAGAATCCATGAATCTTTGTTTTAAAAATTGATTTTGCTTTCAGTAATCCAGTCATTTATGTAGATTTTAAAGTCCAAAAGAAGATAAATGGTTTGACTTACCAAATGTGGTCTGTAAAATTAGCCTGCAGAACTCTGACTTTTCTATTTTTGTCTCAGCAAACTTTCACCCTTTGCCTTTTTCACTCTCAAGCTCAAAAAATACATAAAACCAGAATTCTCTGAATCCATGACCTATCGCACTTCAGTGTTAATCTTTCTAACCTTCTGACTTCTTCATCTGAATTACTGACACAGGGTAAGGATGGTTGGGTCAGACCAGCCCATCAGTGTCACTCACTGGAGCTTCACTGTCTCCTTGAGGTGTGAACCAGGTGTGTTTAAGGAGTATGGCTTTGACTTGTCTGCACTGGACATCAGGCAATTAAAAAAATTACCATTTGTAAAGTTACAGAAAAGGGATATTTTTTTGTCCTTGGGTCTGAGAGTTTGAAAAATCCCCCCGGTGAATTTCTCTGTAAATGTAATGATCTGAAGAACTGAAGGAAAGATGAGCTCACCCAGGCTATGTAATTACTGAAGTCCAACAGATGAAAAGCCTTGAGCACATCATGCTTCATAAGCAAAGTCCTGCTGTTCTGCATCATTTACCATCAGTGTCGAGGGAGGCACCTGAGGCAGTTCAGGATGGAGCTCTTTGCCTCTTCTGAGCAGAGAGAAGTATCTTTCAAACAGCAGAACTCCTAAAAAAGTGTGAATTGGCAATGTTCAGCTAATCTTTAATTTCCATTTTAATAAGGGAAAAAAAGAAGAAGAAATGGAGATTCAAACTTTTTCTTGATCTGCTTGCATCTTCTCATGTCTCGTTCATGGGGGTAAAGGCTGTTCCAATAGTCAAATTCAGACTGAAAAACACAGCTCCTGAAGCCCCCCTAGGATTCTGTCTGACCTTGACTCACCCACTACTTCCTTGTTCTCCTTTTAGCTAATCAAAATGCAGATAAAACCACAGTTTGAGACGGGACATTACAAATAAACTTATAGTCATTACAAGAATCTTATTTAAAAATAATTTCAGCCACTAAAATAAAGAGAAAGTTAACAAATTAAAAGCACATCTTCCACCTTCAGCATCATTCCATAAGAACTGCACATTTCAATGAAATGAAGTCAATTTTATAAAATACACTTGGTCTAAATTCAGAATTTTTATCTTGCTTGAATATACAATTACTGTGCCAAAAGTAGGGAGATTACAATGAAAACCTGTTTCACTGCATTGGAACCGTTTATGACTTCATATTTAAATGTTCCTTGTTCCCTCTGCTCATTTAAATGGAAATGTCATCATGTGCATGCTTTGTTAGGGTATCTGAACAGCATTTCTGAACCACATCTTTCTTTGTGAGGCAGTTTCTCAGCCACACTTTGTGTGTGCAGATCTGTGGCACCTGAACCTTCCCGTGGCCCACAGGGCACACAGAGAAGGGAGGGATCTCACAGCAGTGGAGGAAACTGCAGGTTCCAAAACTCCAATTTGCTGACAAATCAGCAGCCTTTGCAATCATAAATTGGTCTCACACCCCTGGGATACTGGGTGTTATTTTCAGTTCAGGATATCCCATTTCACACTTCCCTTTCCCTTTCCCTCTCCCTTTCCCTTCCCTTTTCCCTTTCCCTTCCCTTTTCCCTTTCCCTTCCCTTTTCCCTTTCCCTTCCCTTTCCCCTTTCCCTTCCCTTTCCC
>VXAC01005936.1:138436-179437 GCA_013399225.1 Rhipidura dahli
CCTTCCCGAAACCTTCCCTTCCCGAAACCTAACCTTCCCTTCCCTTCCCGAAACCTTCCCTTCCTGAAACCTTCTCAAAACCTTCCCATTCAGAAACCTTCCCTTCCCGAAACCTTCCCTTCCCCTTTTCCCTTTCCCCTCTTCCTTTTTCCCTTTTCCCTTCCCCATGTCCTCCTTTTCCTTCTCATTGTCCTTTTCCTCTTCGCTTTTCCTCCCGTGTTTCAATTTTCTGCTCTTTTCCCTCACCTCTTCCTTTTCCTTTTCCTTTTCCTTTTCCTTTTCCTTTTCCTTTTCCTTTTCCTTTTCCTTTTCCTTTTCCTTTTCCTTTTCCTTTTCCTTTTCCTTTTCCTTTTCCTTTTCCTTTCTCTCTCTCCAGGCCATCCTTAGCCTGCTGGGGACACTGCTGCCACAATTTAGCGTTTGCATGGAGGTTTTGAAGTGCACCAGGATGGGACCCTACCCTCATTCACACAGATGATCTGTGCAGACATTTCCAGATGCTCTACTCCCTTTGCCTTTTTTAGGCGGGGAGAGGGGAGGGAAGATCAAGATTACCTCTATTTAAAATTTTTGTACTGAGGACAATTTTTAGAAAACATTTAAGGATTAAAAAGCTATTTAAGGCAGCTCTGGTGGGTGTAGTACCCATTAGAGTAGCAAATGGTGAGGATGTGGACTCAAACATTTAAATCCTTGGCAAAAGACAACACATACACAGAAAACACAGAAAAGCAAACAAAATTTCACTGGTACAGCTGAACTTCTCACACTACCCACCAGTTCACTGCACGGTTTATGAAATCTGATCTGCAAGACAGGTAAAGGCCCAGGAATGTTTTCCCCAGAAAAACATGTTGTATTGTAAGAACAGTTCCTGTCTGACAGGGGTGATCTGCTGCTCAGAGTGATCTGCAATCTGTTGTGTAAAGGGGACAATTTTTCAGCTGCTGGATTTGACAGAGATCTGGGAAGAACCAGGCTGGTGGGAAAAGGGATTTGGACAAGGACATTTCCTCTGGGAAGTGAACAAAGCTGTCAGTGATGAGGAAACTGTGTCCTTGGTATAGCCACAGGTAGGTCTTCTGCCAGGGACAAATCACAGAGATACGGACAGTTACAAAACCATTAGGTATTGAGGAAAATTGTGGAAAGAAAAGCATTTGAGTAATGGATAAGGGAAAATCCAGGCCTGAGTCACTGGAAGTCTTCACCAGCTGGTGGATTTTAAAATGGGCTTAATTTCTATCAGGGTGTGTGCTCATCTGTGTGCAGATGAACACAACTGTAACAAATAATACCTAAACAGACCATTTGAAACACTGTCCTCATTCATCACAGCTACAAAGCGTGGCATTTCCCTGTATTTTATTAATCTTTTAACCTCTTTTAGTTGACTTTCACAGTAATGTAGCAATAATTGTGTCTATTTAAATGTATTAAAATTGTGTAGGGAAGAAATTAAAACTTGCATTGTTTTCCACGTTAAAATTTCTGCCACTTGAACAAAATATTAGGTATAGAACTTTTATTGCACGAATGGTATCTTCCTCTTTCTAAATACAGAATTGGAGAAGATGACAAACATAGTTAAAAGTTAGTATATAGTGTCTATAAAAAATTATTTTATTCAACTGTGACTGGCATTATTATTAAATGCTAGCTTTTGGGTTGGGTTGGGTTGTTTATTTTTTACAATATGCCTTGGAAAAAACCTCAAGTATATTATGTCTGTTTTCCTGATGAACCTCTCATTGAATTTGCATCTGTCTCCTCAGCTATTCTGTGCAGGCAGATAAGATTTAAATTATATAGATATGACATGAGTCAAAATGAACCTGGCATTCACTAAGAGTCTGCTGTTAAGACCTGTCAGAAGGCACAATAAGTGTTGTCTCATTTTAGTAATAAGATCCTGCAAAAAGTGTTATATTTTGATAAGAGGAAGATGGGATAATCCATCACGTCTCAGGGTGCTGAAGAAGGGCAATGAGTTTCCCCTCCACCCCACTGTTTATTGTCACCTGCTCCAGCCCCAAGCACCTTCCAAAAGCTGCCTTTGTGCAGCTGCTCCTGCACTCAGAGAAATTTAATTTACAGAGGAGATTCCACTGCCCTCCTTTGGAGAGAGACTCTGCTCACAGGCATCAGCAGTGAGGAGGATGAACAAACATTTCACACACATGCTCCCCACCTGCACTTTGTGAGGTTTTCTAAATCTATTTTATATTATTTCTACACCTATATTATCTACAACACCTCCCCAAAGAGTGTTTCCTTTATTCAGAGTTGTTAATGAATAAAGGAAATGCTCTTTGTATTAACACAGCGATGGCAGAGGCAAGCACACAGACTCACTCTCCTCCCACCAATCCATATTTCTAACATTTCTTTTCCTTATTTAGGTTAAAACCCAGGCCAGGTTCCCAAATTCCACACAGCAGTATAACTTTACTAATGGGCTCAAAAATCCCAGATAAGCAAAATAAATAAATGAACAGTGTTATGATGGATCACTACGGACCGAGAAATTCTGGGTAAAATCCAGAAAAGATGCAAGTTTTAAGAAGTTTGTGTCAAATATAACTGTGGGAGAAAGTGTACAGGCAAATAGTTCCATTTTAGTCTCACTTCATCACGTTCTTCCTGTTGATTCATTCATTCCTTTCGCCTCACAGTATGAATGTCAGTGTGATGTAAATGCCTTTTTCACCACCATTTAGAAAGTCAATTTGTCAGAGCATTGAAAAAGGCCTATTTAAACTTTCAGCTACAGCAGAAAAATATTCCTCCTTATAAAGCACTCAAGCCCAAGTTTCTCCAAAAGCCAGAAACAGTTTTAATAGAAACTAATTGAAAATATACTTTAAAAGTTAAGGTTATGTATAACTGGGAAAACCCTAATAATATTTTTTCTTTCATGTCTTTCTTCATGAGTTATTTTTTCTCTCTCCTTTTATGCTATTTTCTGCAAATGCCTGATTTGGCTCAAAAGGCTTTTCCAACCAGACAATAGACCTGGTCTGATTTATGTTATTTGACACCTGACCAGCCTTTCTGCTTCCCAGTGCAAGGTCCATGATATACAGGGATTTAGTCTAAAATAAAAAGCAGCAGGTCATTCTAAGGCTGAGAAGGCAAAGGTGATAAAAGACCACTCACAGCAAGATTAGCCCTGTTATTTCTGAGGCACCAGCAGGAAGGACATTCTTGAGCTGGTTCTAAAAGCAGCTGTGGCTACCCATGTGTGCTCATCTTTTCTCTTAGAAAAAAGAGAAATATTAATTTAAAAAAAAAAAAAAATCAGTAGAGATGAGGTTAAAAATTTGCATGAGAGACTAAATTTTCTCAAAATTATTCCATTCAAACACAAGGAGTTGTAACTTATGCTATGAACTAAACTGAGACATTGTGTCTGTCATCATCTCCAGGAAAACATAATTTATGTTATTTTTGCTGTCAACTGTGAAGTTCCTGTATATTCCCCGAGAATCCTGCCAATCTTTAGGAAGTCAGCTGGTTTGGGGATCTTTAACAGATGGGAGATAAATCAGTACAGGATAGTTCATCTCCATCTTGCAGGAAATAATTGAGTTGGTGAATCTCCCCCCTACCAACATGCACAGAGTCAGCAGCAGAGACAACCTCGGGGCTTTACATTTTTGCTCTCAATTGGAAAGAGAGGATACACAGAAAGCTGCTTTAAATATTATTGTGGATATGCATGTGTATTTATGTGTGCACATACATATTCACCTACACAGCCATCCCACACACTGATATTGGTACATCCATAATAATGTAAGTGTTAGAAGAGGTGAGGACAGGAGCTGGCACAGCTGACAACTCCTCAGGCAGCCCCTTGAACTTGCAGAGTATGTCAACACCCTCAGATATTGCTGTGAATTACTATGGTAAATTTAATATGGAACACCTCCCCACACTTTACTGCAGATCTCCTGAACCACCCAACAGAAGGAATGACTCTGAACCACTCAGGGGCTTCCAAAAAAGCTGCCCAAGAGAAACCAGAAGGGACAGCAACAGTGCTAAACATTTCAGGATGTTAGAGTAGTATCTACAAAACCCAGCTACATTCTTTGGGAAGACTAGTGGTCCCACAGCTGCTAAATGCTTCTTTCATTAGGGAATTGAGATGTTTAATAAGACCAGCATGAGACTGAAACAGAGGGACCGTGGGTGGATGTTGCTATGTGACAGTGACTCTTCTGAGAAACCTTTGCAGTGGAGGTGAACTGCAGAGCTGGTACCCATTAATTTTGGTCATCTTCTCCTCTGTTACGGAAGATTCCCCAGCTACTCCTGGCAATGGACTTCCTTGCATAAAACCAGCTAGGGGTCTGTGGGGGAGAATCCTGGGACTCATGAAAACCTGCAGCCCCATAAGCACCCAGAGTCTGCAAGGTAAACCAAAATCTCTCTACCACAGTACAAATTCTGCCTGCCTCGAGTCTTTTTGAAGAATTGGGAACCCAGGTCCTCAAACAATTCAAATTTATTGTCTTGAGGGAGTAGGTCAAATACTGCGTGTGCAAAGTGAGTCTTAAAGCAATTCAATGAATTGCCTTCCCAAATGAGAGGTAGCAAGAAACAGTTTCTCAGAGATCTCAGATTAGTCCAAAGCAGGAATCCAACTTGTCATATCTAGGACAGCAGGCAGACACTCTCTTCTGTCTTGCTAACTTTTTCCATTGACGGAACACTGAAAAGTTTCAGGTAAACCTGAACGAATGACATTTGTGTAAGAAATTTAATGTTACCAGTAAAAAAACCCAGATATAAATGTGCATGTCATCTACAACTACAAGTCAGAGCATTTATCATAAAGGACATCTAATGTGTTTAACATGGTGATCATCTTTTTGAAAACTAAGTTTACCTCTTCATTAGTACACTTATTGCTGGCTGGGACCATTCCTGGACACAGAGGACCTGTGCATTGCATGAGGTCAGTCCCTGGCACAGCTCTGGCCTCTGCTGACCACTAGGTCCCTCTGTAATTCCTGGGCATGATATGGCAGCAACAAAACTCCAAAAACCTTTACTAAGTGGCAATTTTCTTTAAAAATCTTGTTCTGGAAACAAAGAGAGTTCATGATCATCAGGCATGGTCTCTGCTGTGCCTGTTCATGTCATTGGGCAAAGATGTTTCCAAATATACTGAATTTCCTAATCTTGACACAGCCCTTGATTTCCAGCTCCATGGTAAGGACTGCAGTATTGAAAGGAACACCAGTATATCGGTATGTCTCTATCCCAAAATCCTTACTGGTTTCATTTACAAAATGTTTTGTGTTCTTTTGAACACCAACACTTCCCAACAAGAACTTTAGCTGTTTTTTTCATACCGCAGAGACTGAGGACAGAGCACCAGCTGGAAGATGCAGAAAGAAAGCACTCCTTGGTGGACCTTTGTTTTTCAGAGGCTGCCTATGGATAAGTACAGACAGGATACACCAAGGTTGCTCTTAGCCCCAAGGGCTAAAGGATGGGTTACAGAGAGACAATGCACTCAAAAAAAAACCCATTCAAAGACTCTCTGGATGTGCTCTCTGCCATGATGCAAATGGGAATGAGGTTGTGAGAGTACTGCAGTGTAATAAAACTCTGTCCCAATTCTTCCTACTCTCCCTGGAAGTATGTGAGTAAAGGCAGAGGGAACGAAGGGAGAATGCCTCAAATACCTCAGAAAAAGGGCAAGTGAGTTAAAAGTTTCACACAAGAATAATGTATTTTCCTCTTAAAAATGAATCACAAGACTCTTGTGTACTTTATATCATCTGCTGTATGCTCATACCATGCCCTAGAAAAAAAACATATTGTTCCATTAGTTGCTGAAATCAAAGGGAAAAAAACCCAAACAAACCAAAAACCCTAGCAGAACAATATTCAACTAGAAAAAAAATCTAGAGAGAGAGAGAGAGATATACCAAAGCTATCCACAATTAAAAATAAAAATTAAAAAATTTAAAAAAAAAGTTGGTTGGGATTTTTTTTTGTTAAGAAATCTTGCAAGAATCAACAGTTGTAATAAAAATGCTTTGTTAAAACCCCTCATCTCTGATAGTACAAATAGCAAATAGAACTCTAACCCTTATGTAGCTAACCTCATAAATCACTGCTGTGCTGCTCTCCAAGCATCATGGCTAGAAAAACTGTACAATGAGAAGTGCTAACAAGGGGTCTAAAAATGATCTTAAGGATATGACAAAGATTCTTGATGTTTTACAGCTACCATTACACTAATTATATTGCAGCCTTTCATATTAGACAGTGCTAACAAGAAATATGGAAAGAGAGAGGGATTGTCACTTCTGCATATAAGCTTTGCAAACTTGTACAGGATGTTGTTTTCCTCTCCAATTTTTATTTCCTTCATTGTGAACTCACATACATCCATGTGATATTACACAGAAATAATTATGGACTAAAACTGAAATAAAAGGTTTCCAACATAGTAAAAAAAAAAAAAAACAAAACAAACCAACCAAACAAACAAACAAAAAAAAACCAGCCCAAAACCTCCAAAATATATTTAGACAAACAAATGAAAACTCAGGATGATTTCTGTACCCAGAAATTAAAACACAGCTGTGAGTGCCCAGATTAGAGATCTGGCTTTTGGTTTACCTATGAAAATGTTACTTACAAGCCTCTGAAAAAGCTGTGTATGTATGTGACAGATTTATTACAGGAGTTGGTGCTATGCAAAAGGTTCCAATGCATCAGATGTTGTGGGCAGAAAAGACAGAAGCACTTTCATCATCACTTAAAGGACAGTAGGTACAGCTGGGATCATAAGGAACTGATGAGCTGATGGGTACAAGTGGTGAGCACATACCTACAAAATGACAAAGAAAAAGGTGTGTTGGCTTGCTGAAATGTGGTCCTACATTACAAAATTACAATTGTAATTCGTCTAAAATTACAAAAGATAAGTCTTCAGAAGCCCAGAAGTGGGATTTTCTTGGCATCACAAACAAGGAGGCATTGGAGAAAAGAACAATTCTTCTCCAGGAGTTTCATGCCTGGATGCACAGAAGGGCTTCCCTGGAGGCAGAGGAAGCTGTACAGCCACAGACTGACAGGTTAAACAGAGTGGGCTCTAGACCGGGGGGGATGTGCCACACAGGGTCTCTGGAAGCTCCAACATTTACATCTTTCATGGGATAACAAGGGTAGAATTGGTGGAAAGTGAGACAAAAGGGCTGAAACAGACAAGTTAATAGGCAAGGAAAACCTCTTAATAGTGACAACCGGATCAGATATGGATTGTCCACCCCTGTATTTCTTATGGCTATTAAATATATCACAGTCATTAACCTATATAATATATAGTCATTAACCTGGGTGCTCAGGGGACAGCCTTAGAAAACTTTGGCTTTGTGGAGAGAGTTCCATTTAGAGGGAAGAATATGAAAGACTTAAGTGTCAAAAGCATCACTTCAGAAGAGAATCGTTAAAATACTCCAGGACAGCATTGCTGATGTCATTTCTACAGGAAAAGCTGCATGGCAGTCTGGTTTTAAGTACATTAATTGTACTTTGATGTAATGGAATTGCTGCTTTTTTAAGACTATCACTAAGGGAAAGCCAAGAAACAGGTTGATCCCTGGTGATCAAAGTTAGCTTTGGAATAACAAACAGCCTTCAAATAAAGACTGAAGGCTCTTTGAGGTAGTTAGTTGTGGTTAGTTTTGTAAAGTGATTAATGATTAGTGAAAAGACATAATGGGCAATAAAATATATTGAAGCAGCAGACTAAGACTAATATTAACAGTGGAAGACACTTAATGAAACTAGTGGGAAAATACATCAGATTTAAACTGGTAAGGAACCAAAACAGAAAGCAGACCTAAATTTTCCACTACTTTTATCATTTTTGTCCAACAGATGATGAAATTAACTTGATGAAAAAGTGCTGAGAACTAGTATTAAAAACTTTTCTCGCAATACAAAAATGTTTTTTAAATGATAGTTGAAGCCAAGCTTTTCCAGGATTGGTTGGATCCAGGTTGTCTGGTTCCTGGATCCTTCTCCATTACCTCCATCTCTCACAGAGAACCCCTGACTCCTGCTGATACCTGAAGTAGGATTTCCAATACAGTTTTTTTTTCCCCAAAAAGAATTCTGTGTGACTGTAGCAGATTCTGTGGCCCACCTACACTGAATTTGCAGCACACCTCCCGTGCAGGCACAACACCAGCAGTCTCATGACAGTAAAGTAAGTAGACACAGAGCCACGGTGGGTTTAGGAAAAAAACCACCACCTCTACTAAAAGCTAAATATCTAGAAAGCTAAAATATCAGTGACTTACAAATCAGACCAAGCTCCTGGGACAATCTATTTCTACATCAGAAATTGCCTCCCATCTGCTGCTATGAAAGGGACCAAACGCGAACAGGCAGAGCTAAGAGATCCCCACTGCTGTTAATAACAGATAGTAATAGGGCAAATTTACAAACTGTGGCCTCCTCATTTACATCTCCAAAACCTATATTGGGAAGGAAAGCTCCTAGGCTTCTTATAGGTAAGATTTTGTAGGCACATACTGTAAGGAATTTGTCATTTGCAGAGAAACTGAGTGTCACCCTGAAAGATCTCGTTATCAGGCTGTAATTCACTGATTTCCTCTCCCTGTTTCCCTTGTCCACATGACACCCTTCAGTAAATTATACTTAATGCTGGTAGTGAGTGACATAACCCAAAAAAACCCCAAACATCTGGATGTGCATAGTTCTGGGTATATTTGAGGTTCATATAGAAGATGAAAGGTTTTCTTTGTGAGGGCCCAAACCTTTCAGTAGTTGTGTAAGACCAAAGAGAGTAAGATGGACTAATACTGATGATATTCTGTAAAATAACAGTCGAGACCTTAAAGACAATCTTAAGGAGAAATGTGTTTCCCGTTACTCTCTGCTACTTGCTTACACTGAGTACATTTCAGATTTTCATTTGGCTGCCCTGCCTTTAAGGGAAAATGAAAAGCTTGGCTTGTGCAATTCATAAAGGAATTGCAAGTTTGTTTTGCTGCCCAGTCACTAACACATACCAACCCCCCCATCCCCAAATAGATCTGCACATAATAACTGACTCCATGGAATTATATTGCCTCTCCTGGGAAACGATCTACAACAAATTTACGGACTTTTTATGCATACGTTGGCAATAGCAGCATCCACTGAGTGACCTCCGCACATCACTGTTATTGCAGAGGCGGGAAGGTGTCTGAGAATTCCCGATTCCCACATCCATGGTGGCCAACATGGACTGGGAAAACAGCTGTCTCTCTTTGTCTGCACCACAGATCTGTTTTAGCAGGACATTTAATGTGGTTTACAACTGCTTTTTCTCATATCTTTTCTAAAAAGTGCATCTAATCCTTTTTTCCCAGGAAGACCAATCAGCATCTTTGCTCTCTCACTGCCATGAATAAGCTTTTAGGAGGTAGGACAAGCAAATTAATTTTAGAATTTCTCTTCTAATGGCAGCTTCTAGATGCTTTAAGGACTTCACTAACTTTTACCCAAGAACAGCAGCAAGAATTATGGCTCAGTGTCTTTCTGGCAACCCACAGGACAAGGCAGTGGTACTGCAGTTAGCAGCACACACCAGATACCACACACATGCAGCTCTGAACCACTCCCACTCCTCCTATCTGTCCCCAGCTTGTCCTCATTTTCTTGTTGTTGCTTCTACCTTTTATTATTCTCTCACTGCTTCCCAGTCCTTTGCATTTCTGTTGTTGTGCCACTGTACTCCACAAACTGCTTTATAAGCTCAGTTGCCAAGAAACTGCATTCTTTAATTCAATCCTGGTGTGGTGTCCCTCTTAATTACTTTGCATCAATAATTACCAACAGCCACCTGTTCGTGCCTTGATAATCTATTTCTCGTGGAAAATCATCTCTGCAAAAGGGTTTGTGCTTCTTTGGAACACCTGAGAAAAGAACGGGAAGCAAATTTAGGAAGCAACAGGAAAGTTGGTGAGGTGGGGATAGAAGGGATTGAAATCCTCTTCCATGTATTTATCATGGAAATCAAATCTCTAAATACTGTAAGTTTGCTTAGCTGCTGATGAATGGGACTTCCACATTTTTAACTCCCACATTCTTTTCTCTGATTCCCTTAGCATTTCTGCAACCCATTTCCCCTCTGATTCGCTCTGCTAATTGTCCTTGGTGACTGCTTTGACTCAGATGAGGTTTTATTAAAAGACTTCAGTATAAATTTCACTGCCACACAATAAAAATTCGATTTTTTTTTCCAAGTTGCTTTTCTGTTGCTTGTCTGTCACCAGGACGACACTTCAGCTTCTCTATTCAGCCACCATCAAACTTCAGCTTAATGCTGTATTGCCTAAGAGACCCATGACAGTGGAGAGAAAAATGATCCGAGTCATTAAGGGAGGAAAAAAAGTAATAAAAATGAGTGATATAAAAAGAGCATAACTAGATCATGTCAATTCTTCTCTCTCCGTCTCCTATTTAACACATGTATGGAATTAAAGCATCTGTTATCCTGATGGCATGGACTGTAGAACCAACATCTGAGAGCTTCATGGTCTTTAGTCACAGGGACTCAAAGGATGCTATTAAAATTGAGCGTAAATGTAAACCCTTCTAAAAATTACAAAATAATTGGCAAGGGAAAACACATTGAATTTGTTTGGGGCTTTTTCATCCCTATCAACAGTTGGACAGGCTGCTTTGTTTTGGGAAAAAAAAGAAAATAAAAAAATTAAAAAGTCCTGAACTTGTTCACCCTCAGGAGCTTCTAAACCAGAATTTCACACTATTGCAAAATAAAGAACTTCAGCTAAGAAGTAATTTCTTCTCCTGACTCCATCCACTCAATTGAACCCACAAGACTAAACAGTTTCCTCTTTTCCATGGTATTAAACATATGCATATTTGTTTTCCTGAGTCAGAGTCTTAATTTAGTTTGCCATTTGAGGCAGTCTGCTATTATGCATTCCCTTCCACCAGGAGGGATAAGCAGGAGAAACATTTTCTTTGGGCTTAGTTTTGTACAAATGCAAAATACTGGAAGAAAACTTCTAACAATGCATTTTAGAGAGACTGATAATTAGGGGCTTTATTACTTCTCAAGCTTTTCTATTGTAGCCTTTTCAGCACCATCCTCATTAGATCAACATGACTTCATGTGCCCCTTGATATTTAGCAGCTGTGTTGCATAAAGTCTGCATCCTGGACAACTGCAAAAACATTTTTACAAAATGTCAAACGAGTAGGAGGGATGGGCAAAGAAAAGACACGCTTGTATAGACAAATTTTCATTTCTTGCAAATAGAATGAATAATAAAAATAATCTTAGTAAAGCTTTTTGATACCACCTTCCATGAACACACAGAGCTGGCAGTCTCCACACAATAAACCTCAAAAGACATATGTAAAACAGAAAACGATGAGTGAACTATTGTTTCAGGATACAATATTTTTTCCTTAATTAAGAACGTTTTCTGCAAGAATAAGAGAAACAAAAAGAAGACTGTTGAGGCAGACAATAGCTGAGCTCAATGCATGTACTTAATGTTAGTTGTTTCCTATGTATTGGCAGGGAAATAGGGAACAAGCAAAGATTTACTGAATTGTTTCAGATAAATCAGGCTGCCATATCAAAATGTTAAAGTAGGACATGAAAAAGCCAAGGTGCAGCTCTGCCAAGCAGATTGCCTTTTCTAATTTTCACTGCAATTCTGAACTGCTTTTTAAAGTTTTATTTTGATTTTTGGTCTGCCTCACACACTTACTTTGTGTGGTTTATGTCTGACAGCTCCTGTGAAGAGGAATGCTTTCATTAGTAGTGAAAGATTTGCTAAATCTGTAGCACTGGCAGGCGAGCACAGCAATGCCAAGGACACAACTAGAATATGCCTCGTGGAAGAACCCATGCATCCTTAAGGAACTCCAGGACAAAGAGCAGGCAAGGTTTCCATCCTTCCATACACTGGTATACATTTAACATGTATTTCACACATATGACATGCATTCTATAGCTTAATACATGACAGTATGTGCACTGCATGATCTTAAAATGCGTATTTCTGTTACTGTACATAGCTCCTTTCATAGTTAAACTGAAAAAAAATTATCCACAATGTGCAGGCTTTAAATCTTCATTACATTTCCTCTATGAAGGAAGTCAAACTACAGCTTGACTTTTTTCTGTGTGGAGAGGGTGAGGAAGAGTGGTGGCAGAAATAAAGAATGGAAAGATGGGAAGAAAGTCTTAGAAGCATGAACACTTTTGACTTGTTGAGTTATAACTCCTTCTTCCCACTTTCTCTGCACATTTCCAGTTAATAAAGTCACAGAACCACATAAAACTTTGGGCTGGAAGGGACCTTTATGTATCATTCAGTCCAATACTGGGAAGGTGTCACAACCCACTGGGATGGGGAATGACATTCATTATGAATTTTCATCTGACTGAACAAAAACACCTGACACACATCAGGGAACTCTTGTGCTTTTATTTTACAGTTACCTTACCTCCAGCAGCCAGCCCACTCTTTACACTTGTTGGCTAACAAGCCCTCGGTTTTGTACAGAGCACTTCAATCAGCTCTCAACTCTTCACAAGGAACTTTTCAGAAGCTCTGACAGTGGAAAGATGGCTGAGGGTAAAATCAGAGGAAACTGAGAAGTTATATCCTCACACAAGTTGTAACAGTACAGAAATTACAGGGGGAAGTGCAGCTGCTGTCCCTGGATGGAATGTGGAATGCTGGAGACCTGTCCCACAGCGATTGCCACACCCAAAATCTGCATCCACAGCACCTGCTGAGGGGGGGAATGGAGGGTGGGTGGCCAGGCTCTGCTGGAATCCTCGCAGGGAGGGGAATTTGATGGTTCCCTGCAGCTGATAAACCCCACAGCAGCTGCCAGCCAGGGGACAGAGGAGGAGATTCCTGCTGTGAGCCAGCAGCCAGGGTGGGATCGCTGTCCCTGGGAGAACTGGGCTCGTTGTAACCTCCTGGTGCCATTAACACACCCCTGCATCCCAGCAGCAGGTGGGCACCACCCCTCCCTGGGCACCTGCTCTGGGTCATGGGCTGTGTCTGAGAGCCAGGGGACAGAAATTTACACCTTCAGCAACAAGGGGATGTTGTTGAGTGACCTGAGTCACTCAAACTCCACCTACATGTGAATATAGAGTATAAAAACAAGTCAAGAATGGGGAAGAGTTAGGGAAGATCCCATTGTGACTGCTGGGATCTGTCAGCTGGGATCGGTGCTGGACCTGCCTTCTCCCCTGCAGGGACACCTGTGGGTGAGGACTCTGGCTGTGCTGAGTATTTCACTGGGGTTTGGAGCTGGTCTGGCATTGCTCTGAACACACTTCTGCAGCCAGGTGCTGTCAGTGAGGCTCCTGGAGCCTCAGCCTGCCCCAGTTTCATATCAAGGGAGAGCTGTTCCATGAACTGTCCCCGGGAGTCCTTCGGGGCGCTGGCAGCCGCCGGCAGTGGGGAACAGCCGGGGATAAAGTGGGGAGACCCTTCCTGAGGGGTCTCCCTGGTGCTGCTGGGCTCTGGCCCTGAAAAAGTCACTGGAAAACCCCCCAGTCCAGCAGGGCTGTTCAGTGAAGGGCCCCTGGAATGGGACACTGACAGAGTGGTGGGGCACAAGGGTCTCTGGGGCGCTGACAGACAAATCCAACACCAAGGGTCGAGGAAATCTCCCCCTTTCACTGGACATTGCCTCACGAGCCACAACACACGGCCACAAGCTCCCCACTCCCATGGCAACCTTCAGGACTGAGTATGGAATAGAACAGGACAGCTGTGCTGTGCCCAGGCAGAGTGAGGGATGGGAGAAATAAAGGCAGAGAAGAGAGTGACAGAACAGAGAACATCACCAGTTCACAGAGCCCATCTTGATCCTGTTTTGGTCCTCCTGGATGGTCTGGAGCTGGGGTTGTCAGACAAAGAAAACAAAAGATACAGGGAGGAAAAAAAGAGAGGGCCCAATCTGCTCCCTTTACAGGTAACCTGATGCAGTCTCTTATGTACAGTACATTTTTCATGCAGTTTTGTCACACGCGCACAAGCAGCCCTTGGAGCCCTTGTCCCAGGAGTGAGTTGAGGATGGGGACTGAGCTCAAGTCTCCAGACAGAACAGGAAATTGGCTCAGGACAGTGCTGCTCCACCTCCAGGCCTCTCTCTTCTGATCAGATTTTTCCTGTCATAACAATCAGAATGTTTGAGGCAAAATGTGCTTATGCCTGGTCCTCCGCAGTAGGAACATCTTCCACCACGTGCACTGAAGGTACATTCAATCCCACTATGTAATTAATAAATGTAATAAAGTGTTATCCCCAATATCATCTGGTATCAATTGATAGCCAGCAATAATAGCAGAAAACGTCTGGGAACAAAATGATCTTCAACAACCCTGGTATGAAGTATCTAGACTGACAATCAATTCAAGTTTGGTGACTTTCTGCTGGGTCACTGCTGCTTCACCACACACCATAAAGAGATGATGTGATTTGTCAGAGCTGAATCTCCAGCAATTATTCCACTAACAGGTTTAACTGTTACCTAAGTCATAACTCCAGTTTTAAATCTCCAAGAAGGTGCTGTCAGTTACCAAAATGGCTCAAGATAAAACTTCATCCTACTTTTTTCCACAGCGTGGGTTTGGAGACCCTCTTATATGTGATTTTTTTTTTTAATTATTAACTTCATATAAAATTGCAATACTTATGAGTCCTATTCAGGCACTGGTACCCCAAAAAACTCAGCTTGATGTAAATAAAAGAGCTATAAATGAAGCAGATATAAATAAAATTCTTTTTCATGTCACATACTATCACAGACAGAAAACATACATGTGCACAGACACGAAGATATGGAACACGGTGTGTTCATGCTGTTTGACTTTCCAAATTTTAGGAGTCTGGTGTGCTACTGTTCTCTAGTAACCATAAAAAAAGCAGAGTTCTTTAAAAGACAACTAATAATATAACCTTATCCTAAAGTTTTCCCCTTGACATTGATTTCATAGGATGCCTTTAAACTACATTTAAATGGCTGTGACCATGCCACTGGAATACAGCAACACTCCATACTGTTTACTAGGAGAATGATACAGAGGGGGGACAAAATCTTCCCTATTTTAAGGAGGATTCAGTGCTTTTATTGGGTAACTCCCATGCTGCAAACAAGTGCACCCAGTACAAAAAACCCACATAGCCACAGCCAGTGCATTTCCACTGCTGTCAGCTGTAGGGTTTCTGGGTCCCTACTCTCAGCATCCCTGAAAAGATTCCTGCAACAGCCCTCTGTGCTTTTCACAAATAAAAGTAAAGTACCCGATAAGAAATGAAACACGGCTACCCAATGGATCTTCTATTTCCAGAGGAAAGAACAAAAAACTCTTCCAGGATGGGAAAATGAACAGTGCTTTGGTCTGCGTTCTTCTGCTGCCTAGGCACAAGCTAAATAAAGGAGTGAAAGTATATGATACATGTGATAATCCTTTTTCTTCTTTTCTCCTCTCTTCTTTTTCCCTGTTCTGTCCAGTACTGAATTCCAAAGATGCACAGCATGTCTAAGAAAAATATTATTTTCCCTTTATCTTTCATTTCTGGACAGCAACTTTCTTGCTGTATTTGCAGTTCTCAACAATGACAGTCATTAAATATGGGACATAAACCTCCATCAAAACACAGGATCAGAAACAGCTGTTATGTGTGAAATGGGGTACTAATGCTTAGAAAAAAGGATATCCACCATTCTCTGAGAGAATGAAAGTGCTTAAGAGGCCAATTTCACAGGGGACAGAGGTTTACCAACAAATATGAGTGAATTTGCAATGGAAATTTTGTTTCATATGGAGGAAGTACCATATACCTGTCATCTTTCACTGAAGGATTTTTGTAAGGTTGTGGGAGAAGTTAGACATGGTGAAATTGTTCTTGACAGTGGTGCAACAGCACTGTGGGCTGCTCTGTGATCACTCTCAGTCAAAGAGCCGAAAATTGTGATCCTTCACAGAGCAGAGGAGCAGGCAGGCAGTCTGGGAATCCCAGCCTGGATGCTCCTGCTCTGCACTTTCCCCCACTGAAATCTGCTTCAAAATTATCCCAAACGATTTGTGATGACACAGGAAACAGCAACAAATTCCTTGATTGCTGAGATTAGAACACAGGTCAGAAGGAATTAGCACTCTTCTAGAGCTGAGCTGCAGTAGTGATCCTACTCCAAAATTCAAAGCCTGAATTTTGTTAATGATATTGGCATTTATGAACCCATTGCTAAACATTCATGGCTGCCCTGCTTAGAAGTGAGAAATAGCAGGGCAAGGGCAAGCTGGAATTATTCATAACCACAATGTTTAGCTGCTGATAATTTGCTGCAAGGATGTGGGACATCCCTGCATTTGCATTGCAAAAAAGATGTTTGTTTTTTTTTTTCCCAAATTAAAAGAAAAACCCCAGACATTGCCAGAAATACATGTGGAAAAGGGGCAAGGATGAGCTTCTAGCCATTACAGGAAACTTCAGCATGTCAAATTTTCTTGGAATTTTCCTTTTTGTCAGTAGCAGTGAAGTATGTCTACAATAAACACTGGTAGAAAATACGAAAAAATACTCCCAAAGTTATAATTAAAGAAAAATTTTCCTTTCTGTATGCATTTTTTTTCTAGAAGTTAACAGAAGAGGAGCTGTAACCTGCTTAGTCAGGGACATGGCAGCAGGGGTAAGCAGCAAGCACATGAGAGCCCTTTTAAGAGAAATTCACTCATCAGTAAGTGAGATAACTGGGAGAAGAAGCACTGAGTGTTCATCTTGGGAAATCAGTGTCAGGTTTATGACAAACAGAGGAGTGCATTTAAAATGAAACTGCAGACAACAATGACATGAAAGCAACGATTCTGGGTTTTTTTCTGCTTGAATCTCAGTGGGCCATCACTAATGGTTTCTATCAGAAGTATCACCCTTCTCCATTAGATGTTATTTTAATATTTTTTATTGCAGAGCCACCTGCAAATTGAAGCCCCTGAATCAAAGGTCTCTCTAATACGTGGGATGGAGAGCTGTGCCTCAAAGTGCTGCCCTACCCAGATGGTGAGAGTCAGGCACAGAACAAATCACCCTCTGCAGAGGTGGGGAGAGAGGCTACTGTGGAGTGCTACTCCTGTTACCGTGCTCTGCAGAACAACATTTATTATATTCATGGCTTCAGCTGGGGTTTTTTTCCCTAATATTTCTGCTGAGGTCTTGGAAGAAGCTGATATATAGCTCTGTGAGTCTGTCTGTTAGGTTGTCTTTCCTTACATCTGGTGGTTTGCAGATTGCAGTGAGAGATCACAGTTTCTGCAGTGGTGGGTTTATCACCGACAAACCACTCAATCTGCTCCTTCATCTTCTTGCAGACAAAGTAGACACAACAGGCATGGCATTGTCCAGTGAAGTATTAAAAAAAAAACCCAAACAAACATAAACCAAAGGAATTTGTATTTAGGAACCATAATGACAATTTACAGGCTCTCTCTCACACACACACATTCTGAAATTCATTTACTGTGTTCTCCAGGATAACAAAACCCATCACAGTATGAGACTTTTTTTTTTTCTTTTACAATAGGCATCTGATGCAAAGGGTTAAAAACCCTTCTCATGATTTAACTTTTTAATATTTAGCAGTATCCCAGTTCTATCACTCCACATATGTAGAACAGACTTGATTTTCAGGGACTGCAGGCTGGGCTGTGCTTCTCTGCTTTTCTGATTTTTTTTTTCAGGGAATAAGATGCAATGAAAACATAAGGACTGTGCTTATGAACATTTCATAATGATTTAGGAATTTAAGGTAATTTAGCGCAATGTATTTTTAGTTCTCATTAAAATATCTGACTTTTACTTGAAAAACCAACCTTGTGGATATTCCGTGAAGTAAATTAATATTCATGTCCTGTGAGTTGAGGCAAACCTCCAGAGTTAATGATGACTCAGGATCTAATTCTTTTGTGGACAATATTCTCATCTATTAAAGGCATTTGAAATAAATTGCTTAGTTTAAAAACTACAACAAAATCCAATAGACCTCTCTCATTAAATTAAAGCTTTTCAAGAAGATTTGATTAATGGTATACTGCATTAATTAATTTAAAACCTATTATCTTTGCATTTCTAAAAAAAAACCCCCTTAAATATGCTTAGTCTTCTATAATTAGGGAAGAATAGAAGAATATTTGCAGGAAACCTAAAAAACTGCAGGGTTTTCTTTGTGCAAATGGACAGAAGAGATGTGAGAAAAGTCTTTTCACATCTTTTTTTCCCATCCAAGTTTTTCTGCCTTGTCACCCCTTGTGTCTTAGTTCCTCAACTATGACATGAGAAAAGGAAAAAAATTATGTCTTTGCGATGCATGAGAATTGCTTTATTTCTACATCAGTGCAGGCAATAAAAAGCAGCTAGATAAACATGACATCTCAAACAGAATGTTAAAGTGTGAGGAGCTATTAGCCCTATGCCATTTATCTATAAACATGAATATAGCTTCAACAAAAATCTTGGAGAGCTTGGTAGAGGTGATTCCTATTGGCTTCCTTCTTTATTTAAATATATTTTTAAATTTTGCAGGGTAAAGGCTCTTCTTAGTCTGGGAAGGCCCAGCCTTCCCTCCTGGCAAGGTCCCACAAAGGCTGTGAGAAGCCTCCCCTGCCTTTCCCAGTGCCAAAACAGGGCTGGTTAGGGAGTTTCTTCTCTCTGACACAGGCTGAATCCTGAATCCCTGAACCAAGGGATTGAGGCCATAAGTGCCAGAAAGTGCTGCTGGTCAATCAGCTTGTGCAGATACAGGTTGCTTTTGCTGGATCCTGCATTTGGACTGCAGTTCCTGGGGCGCCTTTGCTCAGCAAAGCTTTTGGCTGCCTCCTCCGCAAAGAAATTTAGGGCAGCTCATCGTGGCCTGCAAGTCTCCCTAGAGAAACAAAGACCAGCAGATCTTTGAGCCACCCAAAACCTGAACAACACAGGCATGCAAGCTGCAAGAACATTTAATTCTATCCCAAAATGAGCACCTTCATCTGCTCCCGTGAGTCATCTCACATTCTCCCCTGACGTCGTGATGGATGCCCACCAAGCACGTGGGACTCAGAAGAGCATCTCACACGGGCATGTCACTGCAGAGACTTGTGATTAACTGAGTGAAAACCCTGCTCGGGATGAACCAGTTTGTCTCTGCTTCACAGACTGCCAGAAAGGAAGATCCTGGTCGTACCAGGTGGGTTTTAGTATTTATTTTTATTTCATCCTGCAGGAGAACATACACATTTTTCTTGCCAAAGATTTCAGCAGAGTCCCCCAAGCACAGGAACTATCCTGAAGTAGCCTGAATTCATTAGCCTGAAATATCTCCAAAAATTTCCCCAGGGAATGCTAGGAGGAAAAAAAAAAAAAACCAAACCAAAAACAGCAAGCAGAAGGATTGTAATTTTTGGTTATATTTATCACCCCTTTATGTAAACTGCATTTAGCTGAAAATGCCTTGACTAGCTTTGGCTTTCCTCAAAAAAGTTATTCCCGATTTGCTCCCACCACCACAACAGCTGGGCAGGTCATTGTGGTGTTCACTGTCATAAAGTTCCTCACAAGTTACATTCTCTTCCTCTTTCTCATTGCACATGCAGAAAATGAGGACTAATGGACATATGCCTTCAGGCAAGTGCCCTCATTGCTGGACTGTGCTTCTGCTGTAATTTCCTAAAGCATATCAATAAACAGTTACTGGCAATGGCAAATCTATAAAGTGTGAAATAAACCAGAATTATTATTTCTGGCTGATGGCATTGCCTCATTTTCCTTTCAAGTTATTTTTTTAACTGTTGTTATGTTTATTTGATTATATTATTTTAATTCTCTTTTATTCTACATGCTAAAACTGGTAGGTTATATTCTGATAGAAGTGAAAGATACACTCCAAAATTTTAATTACTATAGTCTAATGGATTTTCTCTTCCCTCCATTTCCAGGATTATGTAAAAAAAAGACTGATTTTATTACAGTTTCATTCCTGTTTGTGATTTAAGTGTAGTAGTTGCAAACAAATAAAAGGGAAGGAAGGAAGGTTGGCAGGGGTGGAGGGAGTCAGAGCCCACAGCCAGACATCGCTGAATAGTGTCACCACTGGTTTCAGCTTAGGGAGTAGGGACAATAAAACTTATTTAGGCTGTAGGCCATACACGGACTTATCAGGGGAGTGTAATTTTTAAAACATCCTTGATGGTTTGAACCCAGTCTTAACAGTCTGCTATCTTCCTTATTTATGATGCTGTTGTGACGTTCCTTATGGCAGGGTTAATGTTCTGAAGGTTTTTATCTCTCTTGTTTTGTCAGGCAAGAGCATCCCAACAGCTACATAACCAAAGGCCCACGCTCTGGAAAAGTGCTGAAGTGCTGTCCTGAAGACAGCATGTGTTCTCCTCGATGTAATTCTAGCTCAGCTGTAGATTCCTGGACATCAGTCACTATGCTTAATTTAGCCTGAAAAGAAGATAAGTCATGTAACTGCTTACCTATGTTAGGTGGGAGCTTTGTGGGTAGATAATGTGAGTGGATAATAAATTGCCCTGCTACCAGACCTTACAAAAACCAGCATGTCAGAATCTCATAGATTGCTCAATTCCAGAAAAATCTGGGGAAATAGGCTTTTGTTCGAGCATCTAGAAATTTTTTCCTTAAGGGGGAAAAGAACAGACTCCCCAGAAGCCTGAACTGGAGGGATTTGTGAATTACAAAAACCATGTAGGAAGGCTGTGCACACAGCTGGAGCCCTGATCAGTCACCAGGAGGCATTTGTGTTTATCCACGCTGTAGTGCTGTGAACTCACTTGAAATTTTTATTTTACTGCAGCTGAATGAGGCTTTGCCACAGTTTATGCCTAGGCTGACTGCTAGTCCTTCCTTTTCATAATTCACCAAACAACAGCAAAAGTAAAGTAAAAATGGCAGCATCTCTCAGAAAAGCAAAAAATTTCACAACATGTAAGAAGAAGAAAAAAAAAATCCCCTAGAAATAACTCTGTCAAGCCAGAAACAGAATCAACCTTACCCAAGGACATGCTGCCTAACCAGGCAGCACAAGTTCCACCAACAGACACGAATATAAAACATGTTTGACACCATAAATGTGTGCAGGTTCACCACTTTCCCAAAGTGATTTCACCTTCATTTGAGTAGTGAAACAAATTCATGCTTCAGCAGCTGATACATGGGCTGCATGCACCAGGCAGCTGAGCTGCTTTGTGCAGCCAGAAATAAGGCAAACTTTCTTAGCAGTAGTTGGTTTGCTTTCTCTTTAATTTCTCCCCATGCAAGAGGAGACAGACTCCAGCCTCAGAGCTTCAAGAATATTTAAGTTTTAACCACCTCATAATGCGCCTCATCTGCCTTTTAATACAACCTGAACTCATGAAGCAGATGGCTTTTTATTTATTTACTGTGGGACACAAGAACAGCTCAACATCTGCCCCAGTGTTTAATTTGTTCAAACAAAACTCTGCACAAAACAAGTCTCATGCTAGAAAGTTCCATTAGACTCAAAGCAAGTAGCTGTACAGTTCAGTTAAAACAAGCCAATTTTCAGAATTGAACCACAAAGTTGGGAATGTGAGTAAAAGTGTGAAATTGTTATAAAATGAACCGGCAAATTCTGTAAGTTCATGACTAAGCATTTCAGATGGATCAAAAGAAGATCAAAAGAAGAATTTCTTGGTTAATCATCACCATGTCATCAAAAGATGTTTAAGTCCTTTGATTTTCAATGTATTTACTTTTATTTTACATTTAGCATCGTGCTTCAGGGAAAAATAAAAGTTGTCATGTTTCACATTTAAGTAAAGTATATTTCTGAAATTTCAGTGCTATTTCTTTGTTTTTTAAACTAGTACTGTAACTCGCAAATATTGATATTTTTCACCTTTTAGGTCATTATTCTGAAAGAGTTAATTTTGACTTGAGACTGGAAGAACATTATAGTTTGTTGGTTTGGGTTTTTGTTCATGACATTTCTAATGAAGCCTCTTTTCTTTGTAACATCTTGCTGTTATTTCTTCCTACCATGTCCCCTCCTGCAGGTGCACAAGTACATGCACAAATGCATGGCAACCCAAAATTCAAACCCCAGTAAAGGAATTAAGGATTTTGGGACAGGACGTGGAACCACTACAGCATAGCCCTGTAGACACAAACATGAACGTGTGGTCAAAAACACAAGAATGATCTTTTATGTTGAATTTTTTAGAATTTATTGAGTAATGACTTCAACTTGGGAAGTAGCTAAGCAGGATGTTCCAATACACTTAAGGTAACAAGCAAGTTTTGCCCCAACCCACAGTTGCAGAAAGAAATTAGGTTCTAAATATACCTGAAAGTGAGATTAAAACACAAATGAGGTTACATGTTGGGAATCCAAAGTGATAGAATAACTTCTTTTTTTTCATGAAAAAGGAAAGAAAAAGAAACAGAAAATTAGGGAAATGCCAAGAAAAAACACACGAAGTACAGGAAAGGGATTACTAATATCACAGGTCCAGCTCTGGCTTCTCTGTTGCAAGTGACCCCAGGCAGCCAGACCAGCAAGGTGGGGCAGGAGAAGCCTTGTAGGAGCAGCCAGGACAGCAAAGGGCAGCAATGACAGCAAAGACTCTCACTTTGTAGACACAGTGCCATGTTGGGCACTTGTTTATATAGGGGCATGAGAATCTTGTTTTAGGAGAGATGGTAGCAGTGGCACGGGCAGCACGTGCACCCTCAGAGCAAAAGCGCATCTGACATGTCCCTCACAAACTCCCACATGATCTCTGCCCCTTGAGGAGTCCCTGAGGTCCACCAAGTGTCCAGCTCTGCTGAACAAACTACCCAGAGCTGGTGAAAAATGCTGAAAACAGCATCAGCACCAGCTCCCTTGGAACAGGAGAAACACCTGTGGAGAGCCTGGATTTAAATTAAACTCTTTTGAGTTGATCCTGAGTCAGGGCCATGTGTTGATGGCTGATGTGCTTGACTCTGCACTGTGCAAGAGACCTCCCCTTGATTGCCAAAACTCTGCAAACGCCCTGTGCTGGAAGAATCAGTCCAAATGGAAACAGAATTTTTGGTTTCCTCTGTTTGCTCATGTGTGTTTGGTTTGGTTTTTTGCTCCCACTGGTGACACTGAGCTGCTGTGGCTGAGGCTGAGACATCCCTCGTACCCTGTCAGCAGCAGCTCCTGTCCGGAACAGCCCATAAAATATGAGCAAAGCAGCTGGGAACAGCAATGCATGGAATGCTACGGCTCAGGAGCTCTTCTCTCAGAGCCTTATGCTCTTCTGACTGTGCCTTACGCTTCCTCAGCACCTCCTTTTCTGGACAGAAAGTAGTGATTTGGTTTTTTTTCTTTTTTGCCCAAGAGCTTTTGAGATGCAAATGTTCTGGAGAACTCCCAGGAGTTTATTGTTAAGTTC
Organism: Rhipidura dahli; assembly: GCA_013399225.1. NCBI lineage: Eukaryota > Metazoa > Chordata > Aves > Passeriformes > Rhipiduridae > Rhipidura > Rhipidura dahli. The sequence goes on from VXAC01005936.1 coordinate 161,934, forward strand.
ATTCCTAGGAAACAGAAAGTAAGGCCAGGGTAGCTGATCAGCTGGGAGCTGGACACTCCCTGCAAAGGACTTGTTTCTAATGTAGGAACACCATGCTCCAGGATGGCCAAGGGTAAAGACACGGGGTAAAACAAAACAAAACAAAACAAAATAAAATAAAACAAAACAAAACAAAACAAAAAAAACAACCAACCAAAAACAAACAAAAACCTGCCCAAAAAACCAAAAACACACAAGAAAAAAAACAACACCAACAGCAAAAAAACAAAACCAAAAACACTAACCAAAACCCCAAACAAACAAACAATTTAAATTTTTAACTTTTTTTCAAATAACTTTTGATAGATAATTTCATAAATACGCACACAATGACTCACTCACATGTGAACTGTGTCTGGTTTTGAGAAATGTGTTAATCAATAGTTAACTCGTGTAAGCACAATCAAACTATCAAGAAACAGCAAAAATTAATCACAGAACCCAAGAAGCAGGATTCACCTTAATCTTGTCAAGATAACAAGAAAAGGATCTGTTGAAAACCAGCACAAAAACCACTACATCATCTGTCCTGGGGTGACAGTATGATATGAAATATGTATCCCATTTTATCTGCTCTGAAGGTTGGATCTGGTGCCTTTACACCGAGCCTGTGAGAGGGAAGGAAAAAACTGAGATACTTTTGTTTTTTAAAACAGAGTTCATGTTCAAGGACAGACAGGCTACGGGGGATTACTCAGTGGCAGTGGAGAGAGAGAGAGTACGCTCGTTTTCCAGCCTGCTCTCGACTCTTTTCTCTGGAGAGAGTATTCCTGGGATTTTCTTTTCTTTTGGAATTTTTTTTTCCTTTCTTCTTCTTCTCTTTGGGATGGCTTCACAACATCAGAGCGCATCGGGAGACTTTGCTTCCCAGGCCCCAGTAGGGGCCCGTCGACAGCCCTGAGGAGGAGGATATAGACACTGACACCTGCACCTACGGAAGGACTCTGAAACCTTTCCAGGTTTCTCTCCACAGCGAGAGATTTTATTATTTAGCATTATTATCCTGTTTTGTGTGTCCTGTTAAATAAATAGTTTTTATCTCTTTCACTTTCCTCCGAGGAAAAAGAATTTTCCTTTTTTTCCCGAACCTGGTAGGGGGGAGGGGCGGTGGCAACCTGTTTTTTTCCTCCCTCAGGGGATATTTTTTCCCAAATTTGGCCAAACTGGCACATCATCCAATGAAGGACTGCACGTGCTCCAGAGAGAAAGGTGGAAAGTGCATTGTGAAGAAGACAACAAATCTTCATCAGAAAAACCCCTTTCCTCAGTGTTGACTACCAGGGTGCACAGCAAATGTGTGGCACATATGCTAGTGGTATTAATGACTTCCAAAAGTAACTTGTATAAACACTCCTATCCCAAGGAATGTGATGACTACTCATAAATTTTACCCATAATACTAGATTGTATAGAGTGCTCTGTGTGTGTGTTAGGAAGAGCAATCCCCCACGCACCCAGTGCCAAATAAAGCAAATACCTGCTTCTCTGACTCTGTCTCTAAAGTGGCTCTTGGCCTAGATTGGGGTGATTCAGTTTTGCCTGCCTCTCCTTTGATTTTATCTTTTCATTTTATTACACTGAACACTTTTATCCATCACTGAGTCTTGCAGAGATCGGCAAAGGAAGCTTCTGTATAGGCAGCAGTACAGCCACACATTTACAGAGTACAATATTGAGCAAACCAGGCACAGCCCCAACACTTTCCAATTGTACAAGTTGACCTCTGCCTGGCAACAGCCTCTTCGGTCTCAGGGTGCCCCTTCCCGAAGCAGAGTGGTCCAGTTAGTACCCAAAGAGTTAACTGCTGAGTGGAACCAATCTCCAGATGATGTGGAACTGCTGCAAATAAAGGCAAGGCCCGAGCTGCCCCTTTTCCTCACACACATGCACCTGGAATGTTCCAAGCCAGCAATCCTTCCAGTCTCTCACACGTCTCAGGAAAATTAATACACAAACACCAGAGGTTTATGTCCAAAAAGGGAACAGAGGAGTCCTGTTACTTTATTCAAAGGGAGAGGCCATGGGGCATTCGCCTGAGGTCTCTCAAATTCTTGGAGGGTGCAGCCTCCTTTCTATCCTAATTTCCTGGCTGCATTATCCTCTTTCCTCACTGGCTAAAGTACTTCAGAGGTACAGGCTTCCCAAATCACCTAATACAGACTCCCTTCTAAGGTATAATCCCCCCTCTATTTTAATTCTTATGGAATTTATGGTTCTTCACATTGTTTATTTTATCTCTCAATATCCCATTTCATTTATCAGCACACCTACAGTTTATTTGTAAAGACAAACCTCTTTCTTTCCATTCATAAATCAGTGGAATCCTTCCGATTGTTTCTGCTGTCTCTCAGCACTAGTTTTATCTACCAGCAGGCCCACAGACAAGTCCCTCATTCCTTTCACACTCACACATGTCAGACCATCTTCACTCCCCACTCCTTTGGAAGCATCACCCCAGAGTCTTCCAGAAGCTCTTCCACGGTCACGGATGCAGGAGCTTTTCCTGCAGCCCTGGGAAGGGCTCCGGGGGCCCTTGGCTGAGGATGGGGACCGGGGAATGGGGAGAAGAAGCAGGCTGAGACAGGAGAGAAAGCACAACCTAGAGTTTCTCTGGCAGACAAAGAGAAATTTATTTCCTTCCCCTGAACCGTCTGCGCTGCCGTTGGGGGCGCCGGCGGCTCCTCTTCCTGCGGGGCCCCACGGCGTCCTGGGGGCTGCGGGCCCTCCTCTTTCGCAAGAGCCGGGCCCGCGAACGCAAGCGGCTCCTGCTGCGGCTGGACGGCGAGGGGCTGCGGCTGCGGCTGCGGCCCCGCCCCTGGGCACGGCGAGCTGCTGCTGGGCTCCACTCTTGCCGTGGCTCCTGCCTCTGCTGCTGCCTCGGCTCCTGGTTCTGCTGTCGCCCTGGGGGGACAGGTGCAGGGGAGCCGTGGCCGGGACCCGCAGGGGGACCGGGTCCCCCAGAGAGGCCGGCTGCTGTGTTCACAGCTACAGCGGGCCCAGGCGGGCTGCTGGAGATGGGCCTGAGGGGGCTGCTGAAACTGGACTCGGTCAGGCTGCTGGAAACGGACTCGGTCAGGCTGCTGAAAATGGGCCTGGGTGGGCTCCTGAAAATGGGCCCGGGTGGGCTGCTGGAAACGGGCCTGGCCAGGCTGCTGGAAATGGGCTCCACCGGGCTGCTGTAAACAGGCCTGACTGGGCCTCTGCTCTCTGCGGCCTCTGCCTGCCACTGCCAGCCCCACCATGCTTCTGCCAGCCTCTGGCGCAGCCGGGGCCACAGGGGCATCAGTCGGCCGAGAAGTCCTGCCCAGAGCCTGGACAGGAAACTCCCCGTGGGCACAGGCTTCACGAGGCTTTTGGTGTCAGCAGAGCTAGCAGCTGTCACTGTCTGGTTGGTGGCCTTGGGCAAAGCTCCCAGCTGTGTCTCCATGGCCACGTTTGTTTGGCACAGCAGGATAAGAGAAAGCACCAGGAGCTGCTTGCCACGAGCACAGACTGAAGCCCCTCTGGCCTCGCACTCACCCCCATATAAACACTGTGTGTCTTGAAGTCAGAGTGCATCCCTTGGTGACATCAGAATCATCCAGTGAGGTCATCCTATTGTGCCAACATTGTGACCCCCATGCTCATCTCACAGTCTGTGTGTTACAAGGAATTCCATTATCTCTTGCTCTCAGTCTCCACCCTGCAGTACAGGGCACCTTACACAGACCAAAACAGACAGAAGAGACTGAGAAGTCTCCACCTGCCTGACCACAAAACTGGGCAATGTTAACACTGAGTACAGTTTTCCTGGTAGCAGCCTGCACAACAGATGGACAATACTCCTGCAGTCTATTGACTTCCTGACCCGGAAATTTTGTGAAACAACTACCATGAGCAGTCACATTGAATCATTTTGTGTGTCTGCCATCAGCCATGTGCTGGAATTTCAGAGTTGAATTGCATCTTAGGTGTAAATTCTTTATATTCTTTTGCCTGAAATGTCACAGACTTCTACTATTTTTCTATTTAACTTGGAGCAATCTAATGAATATAACAATTTCTGATTTATTTGTTTCCTTTTTTCCCACGATGGTTTAATTATTTCACATTCTTGCACACCTGTTGTGTTACCTTTATAGTTCCATTATAACATTCCCATAATGTCGGGCTGCCCAATTTCTAAGAATGCCCAACAGTCCAGTGCAGTGTTTCTGACTGCTGCCAAGCAGAGCTGTTGCACAGACTGCTGACACCTCTGCTGGCTATGAAAACCTCATGGGAAGTTGTGTGTGCAGACACACAATTATTTTTACAATGTCTGCATTCCTTCTCATGTTCATAAAATGAAGATTACTCAGTTTTCAGATTCTAAGAAAAAATTTTTGCAACATTTGGGACTAATAAAGATTTTTAAGTTAATAACTAATATTAGACTAATTGCAAACTTAACATGGCACCAACAGTGAAGTTCCTTTTTGTTTTCATTCTGGTATGGAACAAAGTAATTTGAAGTGAAGTAATCCCTGCAAATTTGTTCCTGTGCACATCCATGTTTCGATATAACAATTATGATTCACAAAGATCAAAAGGCTATTCACTTTTCCAGAAGCTCGTCCACAGTCATGGTTGCAGAGCTTTTCCTGAGTGCTACCCAAAGAGGAGGGCCCGCAGCCCCCAGAACACCCTGGAGCCCCACAGGGAGAGGAGTCGCCAGCGCCACAGGTTCAGGAGAAGGATGTGAGGCTCTCGCTCTGCCACACTGTGGGAGTGAGCTCTGTCCTCTCTGCCTTCTCCTTGAGCCCTTTGCTGCTTCTCCCTGACCCCCGATCCCCATTCTCGGCCAACGGCCCCCGTAGCCCTTTCCAGGGCTGCAGGAAAAGCTTCTGCAGCCACAACCATGGAAGAGTTGGGAAAGTGAATAGCCTGTTGCTTTTGGTTAGTCACAATTGTTATGAAGAAAAAGTGGGAACTGTGAGCAGCTGAGCTTGGCAGCTGAGTGACATGGTCCTGTGACATCCCAGAGGACATGTCACACTGGCACCTGTGCCCAGGGCCATCAGCGGGCAGTTGGATTTGGGAAGCCAGTGAGTGCAGATGCAGGGGGAATGCTGGGCTGGATGGGGGCTGGCAAAGCTGAGCTGGGTGGGGTCACTCAGGCCACTGGCCACAGGTGGCCTGGCAGGTGACAAGGTTTTGGTGCCCCAGTGGAGAGGCAAACAATGTCCTTGTCCAGGTGGTACAAGCTCTCTGCAGAGCTGTCTGCTGGAGGCTCACTATGGAGCAGGCTGCTGCAACGGTGCTGCTAAACAACAGGGCGAGAGTGAAGGAATAAAGAGGGACCTCTCTGGTGTTTGTAATTCCAGCTTCATTGCTGCCCCCGAGGGACAGAAGAATGGCAGATCTTGTGAGCTGAAGGGAGAGCACCAGAAAGGCACCAATGATTTGGAATTTGTGGGACATTTTATGCACAGTGGAAAGGGAGAGGAATGGGAGGGTATAGAGCCCCTGACACCTTCAGTTGTTTAAAATTTGGTCTTCCATTTGGTAGGCCTCTTGATCCCTTAGTTTTTTATAAAAATACCAGTGCCTGTGTCCTTCTATATTACAATAAGTACAAACCACTTTGTTTAATTCAGGTCTCCTTTGCATCGTTGCCAGTTTTGTTTCGGGTGGTTTCCCTTGAGAAGAGGAGTCATGTTCCACAGTTTTCATGATTTTTGCTTTGACTTTCATACTTTCCTATCTCTCTTGACATATACCTGGGTTTCTTCCAACAATTAATCTAAATCTCTCTCTGGCCATTTCTCCGATTTTTCTAATTTCCTTCTGGTAACAGGCCAGGAGTGCAAAACGAAATATACTTTCAGCATGATTTTTCCTCCTTCACTGTCCAAATAAATTTCTGAATATAACTGAATGTTGTTCCTTGATTGGGTCACTCAAGCAGTTGGGGGTTCGTCATTTTTTTGTTCCCCACTAAAAGCCTTCTTCATATTATTCACCCGAGGCACAGCCTCTTTAATTACTTTTACTATTAGTTTCCGGTTCTTCCGGTCTTGTTTTGAATTTGGATTCCAATTTGGATCTTCTGCTGCTAATTTCCGTTCACCAATTGGACCCTGATTGTTATTGCTTTCTCTTTCCCAAATATTTATTCCCATGGTCCTAATCATTTTCTGTTCCTCTATTGTAAATAATGCTTAGAGGATCAATTGCATCTCCGTCCAAGTATAGATGTTGGGACCTAGGAATTGGTCGAATTGTTGGGAAAGTCCCACAGGATTTCTTAGGAGGCTTTTCATGTCTTTCTTAAATTCACGTACCTCTGAAGATGCTAGAGGTACAACCACATAACCAATACCTCCTTGAGCACCTCCCATTGGTACCTCTCTAAGAGGTAAAACTTTAGACCTTTGGGAGGTACCTGAGCCGGTAGAGCATTCAATTCTGTTTTGTTTCTTTCTAGTTGAAAAGGCAGGGCCTTCTCATGTAGAAAGGTTCCATTTGCTTGTTCATCTGTTTTACTTGATTTGGAAGAAGATGGGAGATTATTGGCACCAACTTTAGAATTTGATCTATCTCCGGTTGGGTGATCTGAACTTAAGGAATCATTATCTTTACCATTTTCATTTCAAGAAGCCAGCGGGAGTATGTCAAGAGGATCCCACTTTGGTTGATTTAATTTTCTTTTGGATTTTTCTTGTTCTTCTTGTTTTTCTTTTGGTTTCTGTGAAACTGGTAAAATATTTTCTGGGTCTTTTTCTTGTTTTTCCCAATATTTTAGCCAGATTTTGGCATATTCCAATTCATCCATATGTTTTGGCTCTCTGTAGTATTCATAAGAATATAAAGCCTTACAAAGCCAAATTTCTGAGGACCCATGTTTAGGCCGTTTGAGCCCATCCTTTCAGATTTTTCTCTCTGGCCAAATAAACATACAATATTGGATAATTTGGCACTCATATTTTTCTTTTGTTAAATAATTCTCTTCCCATTTTGTTAACAGTTGCCCCCTAGTGGGCTATCTGGAAAGATTTTGTACTTTTCCAGTGTGTCATCCCATTTGCTGTTTGTTTGTCCCATCCTGGAAGTATGAGACAACCAACCAACCTTCTTGTTAGGAAAGAACATTGTACCTTTTAGTTAAATCAACCAAAGTATCACAAACAATATGAAATCAACCAAGGTATTTTAGACAAACTCAATTATGAATATAAGAAAACTTAAAATTCACAAGAATTCAGGGAAACCAAAATGATAGACCATGGAACCAAGACAAAACAGCAGACTCATGAGAACCAGAACTAAAATGGCACCTCTTCCCTGCCCTGGAATTAAACTATTCTTTTAAAATATAAATAATACAATAAAAGGAACAAATACAATATTAAAATGCCAAAATGGCACTTTTGTATTAAAGCAAATAAAGCAAATCACTAATATAAACCACAAGCCAATTTTGTTTAAAAACACAAATAAGATAAAAGTACTGACAATAACAGACCACAATAAAGCAATTAAAATACAATCACACATAAATTATAATAACTTCCTTAAAATCCAATGTTCACAATAGATGATACAACATGGAAGATAAATAATTAAAAATTTGTTTAATCCTTAATAAAAGAATCAATGTGGTGGTGTCTCCACCCTGTGAGCTAAAATGGTGGACTTTCCCACCTCGAGTGTTAAAAATGGCAGCTTCCCAGCCCAAAGATGGTAAGAAAAGAGGAAGGTTAAAATGGTGGCCTTCCCGCCCAGAGATGAAGAAGAAGAGGAAAGTTAAAATGGCAGTTTTCCCATACAGAGAGAAGAGGGGGAGAAGAAGATTAAAATGGCGGCTCTCCCGCCCAGAGAGAGAAGGAGGAAAAGAGAAGGTTAAAATGGCAGCTTTCCCGCCAAGAGAGGAGGAGAAGAAAATTAAAAGCAACTGTCTGGAGTCCAGATTAAGTTTTGGGATACTACTGAATAAAATGTGAGAGTCGTGCACACTCCCTTGTGTGATTTCCCTCCCCAGTGTGAGCTTACAACCACCCTCGATCGCCTCCCTGTAACCCTAAGGAGTGATCCCTCGTGGTGCACCCTAGGTTGTGAGTCTGTTCAGTCACACTCCCACTCACACCAAGGACAGTCAGACTTCACACACACACTCACAAACAGACCCAAAGTTGGGAGAGCCTCTTAAAAAAAAAAAAATTTTTCTGTCTCCTAAAAAGGAGTAATCCCCTAACTAGATGTCCTTTAATAGGGTTAAGGCCTCACCAGGCTTCTGCTGTGGGTGGTGTCCTCTCGACTGCGATGATCCAAGTATGCCCAGGAGTTCTGGGGGAAAAGGTATAAAAAGATAAGTAAAATATATCAAAATCAAAAATCCCTAGAACTTTGGGGAAAAAGATGGATCCTGCACGGGTCCCCAAAAGAGCTGTCACAAACAAAACAACTCTCGTTTCTTAAAAATTAAGAAATGTTTATTACGAACAGAAAAGAAACGAATCTGGGACAAAAATCAATTCAATTTTCGTTTGCCACTGTTGCTGAAGTGTCTGAAGATCAGTGGCTTGGGCTCTTCAAAGGTGTTTTTTAGAAAGTTGATAGTGAATAGAGCTTTGACCAGCCTGAACACATGTGAGTTGGTCTTAACTGTGCTGCACCGCTGTAGGAGGACCCCCTTAAGGATTTGATGGGCCCTCTCTACAACAGCTTGCCTAGTTGGGGAGTGGGGGATCCCGGTGGTATGGCAAATCCCCCACTGTTGGCAGAAGCACTCGAATTCTCTCAGTGTGTAGGTAGGCCCATTTTTGGTGCTCAGCATACCCAGCACGGTGAAGGCCTGGACAAGGTGCTTCTCTACATCCTTGGCCTTTTCGCTGGCATGGGTGGAGGCAAACATGGCTCCAGAAAAGGTTATCTGTGGACACATGGACACACTTCAACTGGCCAAACTGCGGGAAGTGTGTCACATACATCTGCCACACCTCCCAGCTGTCAATGTCTCATGGGTTGACCCCGCTGCCAAGAGATGGAAGTTGTAAAGTTTGGCAGCTGGGGCATGTCACCACAAAGGCCTTTGCTGTGTTAGGTGGAACATGCGGACCAGGGCAGGCACATTCTGGTGGAACATGTCATGGCTGATCTTCGCCTGCTCGAACACTGAGGGGAGCTTCACGAACTCAGCTGGCGAGGCCAGAATGTCAGCCCTCTGGTTTGCCTTCAGCAACCTCCCCTGGCAGTTCTGTGTGCTGTTGTAATGCCTGGCTTGTCCTGGGCTCCCCTCAGCCAAGATGCTGGCTCCTTGCTGTCCAAGAGCCTGTGTGTGGCTGCTCTCAGGCTGGGCTTGGTTGGCTCACACTGAGGTGAGTAGCTCCAGGTGAGCAGCGGGCAAGGCGCAGATGAACAAAGGCAAAGGAGGCAAAGGGCTGCAGGAGGGGGTCTCCCCCGTGGTCTCCGTTTGTTGGAAGAGAAGGACAAGGGATCCAGGAGGGAGAGTTGTGGAGGGAGGACTCCAAGGAGCTCAGGGTGCACAGCTGGTTAAAAGGGAAGCAAGAACTGGGAGGAGTCGAAGGGTACAACCAATAGGGAAACAGGCAAGGGGAGGGTACGAGGGTCTGGCATCCAGTAAAAACAGCTGAAGGGAGGGTACAACAAATAACAAGCAATGAAACATCGAACACAGAAGAACTTTCTGGAAGGGTGGGTTGGTCCAGACCCCTGGGCACACCTTCCTTCTAGAAGGATGGGTGGACTTTATACCATAGTGGCACCTTCAGAGTTCTCCTACAGAGAGGAGTCTCCCACCTCTGAGGTGAAGTCTTGGTAGCTGGCAGTAGCAGTTTCCAGGTATGGACCTCCCACAGTGTGCAACCTCATGTGCATCAGGTAAAATGGTTGCTCTCGGTGGGAAGTCAACTTAATCAGTTTTGAGAGCAAGTTATAAATTTTTTCATTCAAAATCTCTTTTAGAAGAGCCCCTTCGGATCTCATAGTTACTCCGGCCACATAGGCTGAATGTGTAACCAAACTGAAAGGTTCAGGGAACCTCTCAAAGACCCTAACAGTGGCTGCAAGCTCATCAATTTGAGGTGATCCTTGGACCACCTCGACATCAGCTTGCCATTGCTGTGTCTTTGGATCCCTCCAGATGATTATGGATGTGCGGGATCTTCCTGAGCTGTCTGTAAAAAGTCTTAGAGCATCTTGGATGGGTTTCCTGCTCCGAATCTAACGTCGAATAATACAGAAAGACTCATTAAAGAGCTTATGTTTTGGCTTATGATTAGAAATTTGGCCAGAGTAGCTATGAAGGGCAAATTGTACATTTAGATTTGTTTGGAGCATATGTTTTAATTGGTCCAAGACAATTGTAAGATAGATGCATGAGAGGTTGCACCCCGCCAGGGTGCGGAGTCTGGCTCGACCCTTGATGACGCCATTAGTTCCTGTGGCGTGGTTATAGTCTTGGATAGTTGGTGCAGAAGGAACACCCACTCTGTGATGAGAAGAGAGTCCTTCCATCCTTCATCCCACTGAAAAATGAGTCTGTGGCGGTGTAGTGCCCTACCTAGGATGATCAGGTGAAAAGGTAGATAGGGACAATACCTGTGTGCTTGCCTGGAGTTGATTACCTCCTCTGCCATCTTAATGGCCTGCCTTGCTTCTGCTATCAGGGACCTGGGTGATGTCAATTTACCCCCTCCTGATAACAAATTAGAGAGAGGCGCTAGGTCCTCTGTAGTTAACCCCAACCAGGGCCTCACCCAGTTCAGGTTGCCACAAAGCTGGTGGAGCTCCTGCAGGGTAATCGGATTGTGTTTGATCTATATCGGCTGTGGTGTTATTGTGGTCTCTGTAATTTTCAAGCCCAGATACTTCCACAGGCTGGTCTTTTGCACTTTTTCGGCCTGGAGCTCAAGACCCCAGGCCTCAAGTGCCTCAATAAACATTTGTAGAGTTTTATTTAGGGTGTCGTCATTGGGGCAGCAGACAAGCACATCATCAATATAGCATAGGATGATGGCAATCTCTGCCCTGGCACAGATGGGTGACAGGATTTTGGCAACATACCACTGGCAGATTATCGGGCTGTTTTTCATGGCTTGTGACAAGACCCGCCAGTGGTGGCTCTGCATGGGAGTCTCTCAGTTCACGGAAGGCACCAAGAAGGCAAACTGCGGCACATCCTTGGGATGGAGGGGTATTTGGAAGAAGCAGTCCTTGATGTCCAGGACTGCAGTCTTCCAGTGCTGTGGTAGCATGGCGGACAATGGCATGCCCGGTTGAACGGGCTCCCAATTTATTGATAACCTCATTTATTTTGCGCAGATCATGGAGGATCTACCACCTGTCTCAACCTGGTTTCTTGATGACAAACACAGGTGAGTTCCAGGGACTGTTAGTCAGTTGGGTACTTCTCCTTGTCTAACTGCTCCTCCACAAGTGCTTGGGAACGCTTTGAGTTTATCTTTTCTAAGTGGCCACTGGTCCACCCAGACTAGTGAACTCGTCCAATTAAGTTTATGGGTGTCATGCTCCACTCCAGTGGCCACACCTGAAAACCCTGAGGTTTAAGGCTGATGGTGATGGTGATGCCCCATTTGGGATATGGCATCCCTCCCCCACAGCGTAAATTTAGTGTCCAGGACGAATGGACAGATGGTAGCTACCCGTCCCTCTGAACCCTCCAACTGGACTAACTTTTTATTTTAGCAAGTGTCAAAAACACGACAATTCTCTTTGCGATTTAACAAAAAAGATATTTATTGTGGACCGCAAAGTCTGGGAATCCCAAAAAGAAAAAAAATTTTACAGGAAATCAAAGAAGGAAAAATAAAGAAAAACCCGGTGCAGTTATTGGATACCTTGGCTAATGGCCGATAGCCAATAGAATGAGATAACCCACGGTGCTGGGGTTTATCTGGTTTAGGACCAAAATCTAAAATAGAAATTAATAAGTATTTCCAGTGTGGAAATAGGGCCAGTCACCCAGCTCCAGGCTTTATCACTGCTAGTCGGAGACAGAAAAGGAAGCCATTGCTGTGTGCTGCTGCTTTTATGGTGGTATTGCTCCGCCCCAGACCGCCCCTGCCCCACCTCCATGGTCATGCATGATTGGTGTTACTAATTAATGAGGTAGAGCCTTCCCACTGATGAGGCTCATGCTGCTAGGGGCAGTTGGCTGATGATGTAATTTCAGCGAAAAAGGCGGGAAGGATCCTCACTGAAATTCATGGTTGCCATGGAAGCAAGTTACAGGGGTAACAGTTTTGTTCTAAATTTAGAATTGGTGGCTTATGAAGCCTTGTTAGTGAGCTGGGTGATGGGCACATACAGAACTTAAATATTAAGTAAAACATTAAATACATTAATAGACCTTCGTGTTTTAACACAAATCCACCAGATTAATACCAACAAAAAGGTATACAAAGCAAATAGTGGTTAAGATACATGGAAAACAATTATAAATTGTCACTTTTAAGTACTGACATTTTTGTTTATCTGTAACTTCTTATTCTTAACTTTCCTTGATACTTAATTAACTTTAACTTAGTTTGGTAACTCCTTAACCTTTGATCTTTATCTTGTAACTTTTCAACCTATTAAACTTTATTAAATTTAACAACCTTAAATGTTAACTCTAATTTAGTAACTTCATCACTGGTAACTCCTTAGTAATTATAACTGGCAACTTCAAAAAAAATTGTCTTCAACTTTAACTTGAAACCTTAACTGTAACTTGTTTTAATTACAACGTGAGACTTTAATAACAATAGACAAAATGTCTTCTTTGTTTTCCAATTTCTCCATGTCACAACAGACTTGTGCGATTTCACAGAGCCATATGTGAAAAGAGCCAGGGCATCTTTAATAGGCTTTCTACTTTGAACCTCTCATAGGACAATATAAAATGTTTCATTGAAAAGCTTGTTTTGGCTGGTGACTTGAAATTTGTCCAGAGTAGCTGTCTAGAGCGAATTGCAAGTTTTGATTTGTCTGGATCAGGTGTTCTAATTGGTCTGAGACAATGGGTAACTAAATGCATGTAAAATCACAGCCTGCCAGGGTGCAGAGGCAGGCTCTACCTTTTATTACAAGGTTTGCCATTAATTACTGCGGTGTTGAGATGGTTTTGGACAGTTGGTGCAGAAGGAATACTCACTCAATAATTATTAAAGGGTCCTTCTGCTCCTCGTTCCAATGGAAAATGAGGCTGAGGAGATGTGACACCTTACCTAGAACAATGAACTGGCATGGAAGGTGAGGAATATACCTACTTGCTTGTCTGGAGCTCATAGCTTCCTCTGCCTTTCTGATGGCCTGCCTGGCTTCTGCTGTCAGGGACCTAGGTGATGTCAAATCCCACCCTCCGATTAATAGATTAGAAAGGGGAGATAGGTCCTCAGATGTGAGTCCCAACCAGGGCCTCACCCAGTTCAGGCTGCCGCAAAGCTGGTGGAGTTCCTGTAAAGTTCTTGGGTTGTCGATTATCTTGACTGTCTGTGGAACAATAGAAGTTTCACTTATCTTTAGGCCCAGATATTTCCAAGGGGACGTGCGCTGCACTTTCTCAGCCTGGAGTTCAAAACCCCAGGCCTCCAGGGCTTTGATAACCATTTGAAGTGTTTGTTCAAGCATTATGTCATTGGGGCAACGCACTAAGACATCATCCATACAGTGCAGGATGACTGCCTCCCCTACCTTGGTGTGGATTGATGACAGGATTTTTCAGACATACCATTGGCAAATAGTCGCGGAATTTTTCATTCCCTGGGGCACTACTCGCCAGTGGAAACATCTCATGGGAGCTTTTCAATTGAGAGAGGGAACTGAGAAAGCAAACCGGGGCGCATCTGCAGGATGGAGAGGTATCTGGAAGAAGCAGTCTTTAATATCTAGGACAGCAGTCTTCCAGTGTTGTGATAGCACGGCAGTTGATGGCATACCTGGCTGTAGAGATCCCGTGTCTCCTAAAACATCATTAATTTTTCTTTAAATCGTGTAAAAGCCTGTAGTTGTGTTGACCCTGTTTTTTAATAACAGTGAGTTCCAAGGACTGTTGGTTGGCTCAATGTGGCTTTTAGCCAACTACTCTTCCACGAGTGAATTGAGCGCAATTAATTTGTCTTTTGTGAATGGCCACTGGTCTACACAGACTGGTGAATCTGTTTTCCAATTAAGTTTCTGGGTATTGCGCTCTTCCCCAGTGGCTGCATTTAAAAATTCTGGGGCTTGTGTTCGATATTAATAGTAGTGCCCCACTGAGATATGGTGTCTCTTCCCCACACTGTAAATTTGCTATGTAATACAAATTGACGAATGATGGCTATATGCCCATTTGGGCCTTTTATTTGAATGAAATTTTTACTTAGCTGAGCCAATTGCATACCTCTGATCCCAATAATGTCTTGCTGCTGCAGCTCCCAATGTGATGGCCACTTTTCTGTAGGAATAAATGTTACACCTAAACCTGTATCCACCATCCCAGTGACCTGAAACTGATCAGCTCCCTGGCTCAGCTGGCACTGGACTAGAGGCTTATCACTTCCTATGACTTTTGTCCACCAGATGGCCTGTGCGGACAAAAGCTTTGGCAATGGAATGGCCTGGGCGATAATTTGGCCTTCAGGTAGGAAGCAGGGAGGATGGCTACACCGCACCATAAGGATGAAGCATCCGTCTGGGCCCACATTTGTGAGCTCAGGGGAGGCTTCAATCCCAGCAGGCGTCTGCTTTGTGTCCCTAATCACAAACAAACATGTAATGCTAGGTAAGTTATTAACAGTTGGCAGAATGACGGCTGCAGTAAGTTTCCACTGGGAGTCCTGGATGTGGTGTGACTCCATGCAGATAACTCCCAGCCACAGGGCAGCTGCTGCGTCTGGCAGTTGGTCACGTTCTCTTGGTGTACATATCCCAGCTCTATATCTGCGGGGCTGGGGGGGAAGATGCATTGTCTGGCTAGTTTCCCTGCTGCCCTGGAGAGACAGACTTGGAAGAATTGTTATTAGAAGGAGGAGACTGATTATTAGAAGGTGGACAGATCATGTGTGCTGGGGCTCTGCAATACCTTCCTCCCACACCTAAAACAGAATGGAGTGTTGGTGTTGGCTTCCCCTGCTGCTACTTCCTGGTTTTACACTGCTGCTATTGTTTCCCCCTTGTGTTTTAGAGGCCAAATCAGTAACTGAACTCTTAACTGGCACCCTTCTGGTGCAAGCTTTGATCGTGTTTATGAGTGTGGGTGGAGGATTCAAAGGAAGTGCCATTATTACTTTTCTGCAAGTTTCATTTGAATTTCCTTTTGCAAGAAAAGTAATAAGGAGTTCTCTTGTATTAATTTCTAAAACTTCCTTTTCCACAGCCACCCGTAATTTGTCTGTGAAATCAATAAAAGCCTCATTAGGATGTTGTTTAATTTCAGTATAATTTAAGGCAGGTGCAATTTTAGGGGGTAGTGTCAGGAAGACCTGTTCAGCTGCATCACAGATTGAATTTAAAACTGGTTCTCGAATACTATGGGTCTGATCTTGAGGCTTGGAAAACAATCCCTCTCACCCAGGAGATGATCCAGGGTAAGAGCGGCATTGGCTGCATTGTGAAGGACTATGGGCAGGAGTTCTATCATTTGTGTTCTCCAGTTTGAGTACCACAATTGATATTCTAAAGGAAGAAGTAAACATGAAAAAAATATTTTTAATATCATGTGGTGCTGCGTCGCAAGGTAGGTCGGCTCAGCCACACTCAGTGGATAGCCCAGGATGGTTAGCTCCCTGGCTGAGAAGGGACGCAGCCTCCAGGTTCAGACCTGCCAGCTGTCTCCCGACAGTGACGAGTCAGGCGTCTATCCAACGAATCTCCTATAGAGACGCACTGGGGTAGTCCGCTCTATGCCCGACGGAGGCGCTCTCCAGCGAGGCACCAGCACCTTGCTTGGTACCAGTGATGAGCTTTAGGGCCTGCTCACTGAGAGATGATGGTAGTAGGCTCTTCGAGGAAGATCGCGCGGGAAGGAGAGAGGGAGACGTATTGGAGGGAAGAACACAGGTTTATTCCGGGGTAAATCAGGGAAAATCTCCAGCTCCCGAGGGCGGAGAGCTACCTTTTATTGCTCACAGAAATGGGATGAGCATAATGGGAACAACCAATAGAAATCAACATTACACAACTATGAACCAATAACAGGGCGATAACAAGGCGGGGTTAACCTATCAATAATAACACAACCAATCACTCGAGGCCCAGAGAGGAACTTTCCAGAAATTAGTCTTGACAGACACTTAAAGTCCTCCTCTCTGGGCGTGGAGTTTCCTTGAGCTCCACCTTGGGTTTAACCAACACTCATCGGGGAGGGGTAGGACCATACCTTTTGGGATGGAAAAAGCTTCCTACACCTCCTCCTCTTGGAGGTCCCCAGACTGGGATTCCTCCAGCCACCTTAATGCCAAGGCCGGAGCGGCCATCCGAGTCAGGTTTTGCACTGGGATTGCTTGGGCCCCCACAATGTGGTACTAGAGTGGTTATTGAGAAAGAAACTCTTAAAATTGTTTTAAAATAAGAACTTTCTCTGCCATAGTCTTTTTGAGCCTTGCAAAGCTCTTTTAGGCTTTTTGAATTAAAAGGCTTCTATGCAGCATTGTTTCCCTGTCTACTGTATTCATCTGGATCAGCAAAAAGGTCATTTAGTTCCGGGTTCCGGGTTCTAGATGCTCCACACACAGTCAGCTGACCATGGGAACCGGATGTAGGGGCGTGGGAAGCAGAGGCACGTTCCGGGAGGGCATGGTCCAAACCAGGAAGGAAGGGGCTGTGGGAGGAGTTTCCCAAGCTCAGGGCACTCCCATTGGGGAAAGGGCTAGGACCAGAAAGGGTCAGGGCATGGGAGACGAAGGGGTTGGGGCAAAAGGGGAGAGAGGCATTGTGGGAAGAAGAAGGGGGGGGCACTCCACGTGGCCGTTGCCATTTTGGAACTCCATGTGGTGACTGGCATTTTATGGCAGAACCTGAGAGACAGAACAGGGAAGAGTCAGGGGGAGGAGGGGTTTGGGAAGGATTCTGACACGAGCTCACAAATCTCATCTTGGCTCGGGGTCCAGACAGGACTGGAGAAGAGAGATGATAGCATCTCTGATTTGTAGAATTATTTCCTACTGCAGTGCAAATCCGCATTAAGGGTATTGGGGGGGGGGGGGGAGAGAGCAACTTGGTTTTGAACAAGGTTTGAGCTGTTTGGCTTTTTCACTTTCTTTCCCTGGGCACAAATACTTTCACAGNTTTTCACTTTCTTTCCCTGGGCACAAATACTTTCACAGATACTGATTATAATCAGATAGAACTCCTATGCTGCTTTATCCCCCACAGCCCAAAGACAGCATGTTTTTGCTCCCACTTCATTCCAAAATTTGGTATCTAAGATTTTTTTGCGACAGATATGGGGAAAGATTGCAAAAAGCCAGCGAGTTAAACGTTTGAGTTTTCCTTTAGAAAAT
>VXAC01005937.1:0-91409 GCA_013399225.1 Rhipidura dahli
GACTTATTGTGGAAGTCTATCATTGAACTAATAACAGCCGTGAATGAAAATGCTTTCTCTTGTTCAGAATGCAGTATTTGAGAGCAAGAGAGGCTTGGAATCTTAACTGGTGTCTTAATAACAGGCTTTTGGCTTCTTTTAAATATAGTTAATTCTTGATTTCACTTTTCTTCTTGTGGAAGGAAACCAGGAGTGGGGACATCACTTTTTTCCATTAAACCAGAATTCTGCTTTTCTGAAAAGGCTGTTTGAAAGTGATTTTGAAAATTGTTTTCCAAACTGAAAAATCTTTTCAAAATTTAATTTCAAATTATCAAGTTAAAAAGACAGTAAATTTTATCAAATATACATAAACTGAACCAAAATTTATCCAAAATCAATGGTTTTCTTTTCCCTCCTTCCTCCTCCCAAATTGTGTTTAAACTTCTTTTCAGCCTGAATCAAAATACTTCTTAAAATCATGGTAATGACTGGTTTGGGTTGGAAGGGATTTTAATGATTATCCAGTTCCAACTCCCCCACTATGGGCAGTGATCCCACTAAACCGGCTTGCTCAAAGCATCATCCAAACTGGCCTTGAACTCTTCCAGGGCTGGGGCATCCCCAGGTTCTCTGAGCAGCCTGTGTCAGTGTTTCACCACCCTCACAGTAAAGAATTTCTTCCAAACATCTAAATCTCTCCTCTTTGCAGTTTAAACCATTCCCTCCTTGTGCTATTTCTGTACTTTCTACATGACTGCTGCTCCACAGTTTCCATTCTTTTCATCCTAAAACAGTGGCAAAGTAGAAAAAAATATACATTCAATTTAAATTACATACTCTTCTACTTTGAGTGAAGAGGAATTCTTGACAAGAGGATTGTTTTATGTATTTCCTCCCACACACACTGAGATTTCAGGACAATCACATCAATCAGCTCTTTATCTCACCTCTCCTCCAGCCCATTGCCTAATAGAACAGTGCATAACGAAAGGCACTGCTCATTGTTACTGATCTATCACAGTCTGCACCCGGGGTTTGAACAAATCTCACCCTGATCCTTCACTTACTTTGACCTCAATGTGAGTGTCACCTTTCACTTTGGTCTGCAGGAGTCTGCAGGTCATCAAATCTTCTTCCCCAGCTAAGGCACTTAACCCTGTAAAGAAAACAGTAGGAAAGGACTCACACTTCTGAATCTTTCAGTTTCAGACCTGATGCACTAACAGGAAGACTCCATTCCTTCCTTCAGCACTAATATCCCTTTACTTTTAAGAGACAGATGAAATTTTTGCTAGTTGATCCTTGTTCTTATTCTGCACATATATATGTGATCCAAGATATCCTTCAGCATCTCAGAAATGATGACAATCTTCTCTGTCCAATCCCTGAGGAAATATCCTTGTAGTGAGACAAGAAATGGGAACATGTGCTTCTACCTTCCTTCCCTAGCTGATGGCTCAGCAGCTTCATTTCACCCACCTTCACCAGTGGCAAACCTAATTGAGCAGTCATTTAAATGGTGCAGTGAGATGTGGGATCACAAATCATTTAGGCAACCTGTAGCTCACCCCGTGCAGCAGGGAGGTCAGCTGGGTGCTCAGCCACACATTTCTCAGGGCCCTTAGAAAATGTCAGCTGATTGTCTCTGAGTACCCCCTCAGCAAATCAGCTGGAGTGGCAACCTGCGCCATGGCAATTAACAGGTCACTGTAATTACTTAGGAATTCTGTTTATCCATTATTTTCAATTTCCTTTTAAAGGGCAGAAAAGAAAAACTTTACAGCTGATTATGTTGCCATCTACCTAACAGTATTCCAGAAACCAGCTCAAATAAAAATGCACTGAAAGTGAGGGGAAGTTCTGCCTCTAAATTTCACCAGATACCTCTCTGGTATATGTGCAGTATTACCCAGCAAAACCATTGCTGAACAAGTAACTAGCATATTTAAACAAGTTGGAGAGCCACAAAGGGGCCTCTTCTCTCTCAGAAGGGTTCTGTCTAGACCAGCCTGCCTCAAGGTGTAACATATTTGTTGAGGCACTAATCCAAAAAATGTCTATTTAGCTCCTCTGCTTGATTTACTGTTACATCTCCCAGATTCCCAGCACAAACATAAACAAAAAGGCTCTATGATATGGTGTTTGTCTAACAACACATCACTACTCTCTCTTCACCTTTGAAGAAACTAATTGAACATTCTTTTTAACCTTTGTGGGTTTAGAGACCCACCCATTCCACTGAGAATCCTGCCCTGGCTGACCTGGCTTTGAGCTGGGGGCTGGGTTGTCTCCAGAGCTGCCTCCCAGCCTCATCCATTTGGGGCTTGCAAAATAGAGAAGACCTCGATTCAAGCCTCTGGTTTGAAGATTATCTCCACGTTTTGCAATAGGAAGATGTGGTTTTAACTTCCATATCAAGATGACCTGCCATGCCATGGTATCAGAAATAACAGGGGGTTTGTTCATAAATATAGCTCCATATCAACTTATTAGGGTCACTGTTAAAGTGAATCAAAATTTTTCCTCTTTTCTGTAGCAGTCACAGCTGTCTTGACCTTATAGATTTAGCATGCAAATAGATGCCTTTCACCCAGCCATTTGTGTTTGGCTCTCTGAATGACTTCCTGTTACCTATCTCACAATCAATGTATACATGAATTTTATTTCAGACACATCTGTGTTTTCAAGATGCAGACTGATTAATTTAAGATTAATTTGCCACACCAAGCAGATGATAAATTAATGTGGGTTACACTAGGCTCTATATACATCACTCATTTTCCACCAAAGTGTGTCTCAGTGTGAATGGAGGGTTTTCTCCTGTGTATCCATCTAAAAGGACACAGTGAGTGTTAGCTTGTTCTCTTGGGTTACCTTTCCTGTGGGGGGCAGAGAGAGAGAAAGGGAACTTAGAGAATTTTCTAACCCTTGTTCTGAAGATGACAACCAAAAATAAAGGCAGTATTTTAGTCTGTTATAACCTTAAAAATTATTCTTCTAACACAAGGGCTATTTCCTTACTATGTCCGTGAGCCTTGGCATTTTGTTACAAATATTTTTCTTCTTTATTGCCATTTTCTTTCTATTTCCTCCTTTATTCCTTGCTACTGTATTTCCAAATGTTGTGGGTTTTGTTTGCATACATGTGTACACATAGTGGGAAGGGAAAAACTTTCCAAAGGATTTAGAACTCTTCCATTTTCCTTGATAGATATCATAAGTGACATGGAAATCTTGAGATCAGCAATTCCATTTCCCACATCCCTCATGTTTTCTTTTATATTGTCTCCAAGAAAGAGTTTTGGGAAACCTTCCTTCTCTGTTGGTCAATTCCTTCATACCATAAAGGTTTCTTCAGAGTTAGTGACCTTCATCCCCACCTTCTGATTACTCAAGAAGTCTCCTGTGGTCCAACAAAAAAAGAATTACTGACATATCTTATTTATTTTATTCATTCTTATTATTTATTAATAATCTAAGAAAGGATTCTGTTTTAATCTATTAAACCTATTTTTTTTCTAGGACTGGTCTCTTAAAATTCTCTATTTTTATATTCACAGAAAAAAATACCTTTAAAAATAAAAAAGGCAGCTCTGCAAATCTTCTTGAGGTGTGGCAATTTCTTACACTTAACAGCTTATTTTCTTAAGACAAAACAAAGTTTACAATTTTTAACTAAATTAATTGCATACTTAGGACACATACCTCTAAAGATGACGTGATGTGACTTATTCTAATTTTATTATTTAGCCTGCTTTAAAATTTGGGAAATGTTCATCCCTATGAGCAATTTCATTCCTAATGGATTTTGTTTACCAGTGTCATGGGAAGTGTATATTGTCTCAAGTGATCAATACAGGCAATGTTTCCAAGTACACCTACATCTGCCCTTTAATGAGATATAATTCACCTCCTGTTTATTTAGACTATCAATATTTATGTACAGTCTTCTTCCTTATTGAGTCATTTATATTCATGGTGGTGCAGTTTCTTCCTTCTAAGATGTACCACCCTGATGCATTTATTGATTTCCCCTAGATGGTTTGATTAAAAAATCACTTATTTCCTCACTTCACTCTTTCTTAATTTTCTGTCTCCCCTGATAAGTGTTTAATTATAGCTAATACTTCCATTTCCTTGCTATCCATTAAATTGTCGGCTTCATTTCCTCTTTCTCGTTCCATGTTTGTTTGCTCCCCTAATTTAATTTTTTGACCACCTCTAAGCTATAATATCTATTTTTGTCTTCAATCTTCCTACCTCTTCCCTCTAGACAAAACTTGATCCTACTGAATACCTGTTGTGCTTTTTTAGGAACCTGCTAACTTTTTTTACCATGGTAGCTAAGAATATGGTTAAGGGGAATAAAATTATTCTTCGCTTAATCCTGAATACGCATGATCAGTTCAGCATAAAAACCTTTTCCTGGGACATAACAATTAGTGCCCGGATCTATTAATGTAAGCCAGGCCTGATTTGAGTATCTAGCTTTCAGTACCTCTTCCAGGTGTCTCCAGTCTAAAAGAGTAGGAAGGTTACTACAAACATACTGTAAACCCTTAAATTTCTGGTGGCTTCTCCCATCATCAGGGAGTCGCTGTTGAGTCTCTGCCCATGAAGGTATTCCCACCACGGAGAAGCTGTATTACAAATATGAGATACTTTAGCTCCTCTAAACAAGAACATGTCCCTTTTCTCCATTAAGACCCTTAGAAGTTGTACTGAGTAGGTATCTACATGCTTTAGTGCTTGCAAAGAACATGAGATAAGCAAATATTAGTAATTCATTTTCACATCCAGAATGAGACAGTAAAGCTGCAAAGGTTTAATGAATAGGTTCACAGAAATAAAACAATCTGCAAGCTTTCATCAGTATCAGTGTTAGATCTCTCCCTTCTTGTCATCTAGCCACAAGCTCAGCTCTGTGTCTGCTCTGACATAAACCTTAGGTCTGACATGATAAAAGGGTACTGCAATCCAAGGACACAGGTAAATTCTAAACCTAAATCTCTCACTGCATTTTTTTTCCATATTTTTCCTTTTTCCCAGCATCAAGATTTCTGAGAACACAAAACAGCCAGGACTTTGAACTTGACTTTTCCTCAGGAAAACTTCCTCACATACCCAAAAATTACGAAAACATAGGTGAAGCCTATGTCTAGGTGAAGCCACACCAAGCCGAATATAAGCAGTTCATCAATCTTCTGAGAGAAAAATGTTCTTTCCATCCTGGCAGACAGAGATTGAGATCTCAGGACAAAAGCATGTGGTTATCCACCAACCTATTTCTAAATTGTAAATCTGTTACGTGCATATATATATACATATATAAATAGATTAGTTAGTTAGTTAGGAGGTTATATGGATACTTTTTAATTGAGCTATGGCGAGTAGTGATAAAATGCATTTTTTGGACTGATGACTTCCTGACCCAGGTTTGAAGCCTGCTATGGCAGACACCTCACATTTTCCTACAAAGCAGTATCTATTCTGTTTCACTTCATTGTCTATGGCCAGAGGAGCAACATTTTCATTATCCTTTCATTGGACAATTAGTTGCTGCAGAAGGAGGGCTTCTCTAACCACCTTCCTTGCTAATTAAATCACAGAATGTTCAAGATGGAGGAGACCCACAAGGATCACCAAGTCCTACTCTTAAGTGATTTGCCCATACAGGGATGAAACCCATGACCCTGGTGTTATTTCTGTGCTCTAACCAACTGAGCTAATCTCATTGTGTATTAAAACATACCTGTCTGATTTTTCCCATTTCCAGGGCCCAAAACCTCTAACATTTACTTAGAAATCTGCCTTCTTTCAGGTATCAAACACAAGTCATTCATAAGCAGTTAGAGAGGAAAATATTTCTCAGCCTTTTCTTGGAGAATCAACCCCTGTAAATGCTGGTGGTGCCAAGAAAGCCTGCCAACCAGTGATGAGTGAAATGATTTATATGTAAAATAACTGGTAGCTATAGCCCATGACAACAGGAGAAATTTCTGCTACTCCAGATGTCATCCCAAATGGAAATTTCATTTATTACCTCTCTTCTTTATTTTGTAACTTTCCAATTGCAGTAAGAAAACCAAAAGTAGTTACAAGCAATTAACATTTCCTTTACTTGATTCTGAAAGTTTGATCACACTTGCCAGTTTAATCTGCATATAAACTGATGGCCTGGCAAAATTGGCCTTTGCAAAAAAAACCATATGGTAGAGTTAATCACTGTGAAATCCTCAAGGCTTTACAAATCATTGGAAAGGCATCCAAGCAAGCTGCTCAGCAACATTAAATCTTCACAGCTATTTGTTAGGTACCAAAGTCATGTTCCAATATTTTATATCACCTTAAGCTAAAAAATCATCTGTCACTGATTTTGAAAAAAAAATTATTTTGTATTAATCCATATTTTAATTACTGTCAAGTCCTTTTATTTTTTATGAATAATAAATCAGAGCTTATAAGAGGAACAATTTCTGCATATTTACTCACAAATAAGTATTTAGTTTTATATATAAAATGCTTACTATGAGATTATTGCTTACTGAATTTCTCAAGGCATTTCTCTGGCGATTAATTTTTCTCTTGGTAATTATGGTAAAGCCAAAGTTTGTACGTAAGGCCTCTCACACTGTCTATGAACACAAACATGTCTGTGTAGATACTGGACTGAACTGGTTCTTCTGAATCTTCTGCAAAAAAGCACTCATAAAAACTTAGCACAAACTTTTGCCAGGTCTGTACTAATTACAGTGTCATGTGAAACTTCCTTCTAAGATGCATTTGCTTAGGGTAGCAGCAGATTTCTTATCCCGACTTCTTTATATCACCATCTAAGAGAGGCATGTTGGATGCTTCCAGTTCAGGCATTAATCATAAAAGCAGAAGGTATGGGTATTACCAGTCTATTTCTTAAGGTGGGGTGAATTGTGTTTTGCAGTTTCTTAAGGACTGAACAACACAGGATTGAACAACTCAGATTTCAGGCCTACAGGTTCAGCTTTTTCAGAATCTTTCTCAAGCTTCACTGCATCACCTCACAGAGATGATATGAAATTCATGCACAATCTACATTTTGTCACCTTCTCGCAAATCATATAATTACAGTTTGAAAATGCAGCTACAGAGTTAACTCTCTCTTCTTAAGGAGATCTCTGCTGGCAACTGCAATTGGCATTAAATAAAGGGGAAAAAAATAGTCTGGGCAGGTTTTGGCCATTTTAGTAAACAGCATCCAAAACCCAAAAACTTATGCTGGCTGGTAACCAGGTAATTTGCTTTCCTAGTGACAGGATTAGAGGCAATGGTCACAAACTGAAATTCAGGAGGTTCCTTCTGAACAAGAACAAACACAATTTGACTGAGTATGACCAAGGAGAGTCACAGGTTGATCAAGGAGTTTTTGGAGATTCCATCCCTGGAGAGAATCAGAAGCTGACTGGACTGGTTCTAGGTCACCCTGTTTGAGTCAGAGATTGGACCAGAAGCTCTCTAGAGGTCCCTTCCAATCTCAACTATTCTGTGATTGTGGGAACCATGAAATAATTAAATACAATTTTGTCTAGCCTGTGGCCATTCTCCCATTTCTCAATTCTGCAGGAAACATTTCAATCTAGATTTCTCCTGAAGGTCCTGAACTCTCCTTGGTTTTGTTTTCTAAAGCCAACTGGAAAATTTGTACCTGTCACACTACCAGAATTGTATTTTCAAAGTTACATGCATTTCCTTACACCTGCAAGTCAAAATACAAAATCTGCAAGCAGAAAGGAAGCTACTTCCAAAACCAGCTGCCTGGCCAACAAGATTTTTAAAGAAAGCAGTTATTCACATATTCTGAAAGGTCACTGTTCAGCTCACTGTGTCAGGAAAAGTTCCTAGAACACATTTCAGTTCTTTGTCCAGTGCAGTGTTATAAGTGAAAGTTGCTTCCATTAGTCAGTGAACTTTTATACAGCTTGATAGACCTTACCATTAAGCATTTTTCTGGTGTTCAGCCTAGATTGCCCTTTGCTCCATTTCTTTCCATCAGTGTTAATTATAAACATTTTTAGCCACCAACAGTTTTTCTTCCTTCCTGGTGCACACAGTCATTTAATAACTGTATAATGATTTGGGCTCATTTGCATAGTGCTTAGTAACTCTTTGATCTATCAGAAATCCCACTGGCTTCAACAGGCTGTAATTATTGAACCAAATCTTCCATCATAACATTCACTCTGAATACCTAAAAGCTCAGGAACTGCATTGAAATCATGGGAGTTAACTCAGAGTGGTTCATCTGGGGATCAAATTGTAGTTGAATGAAGGTCTACCAAGCAGGGAGGATGAGGAGGATAAGGTGGACACCTCGCAGAAGAGAGAGCTGAAGTGCCACATTTATCAACTTTTGAGTAAACACCATGATGTTTGGAAGTCCCTGATGAATTGCTGCTGCATACAGCAGTTTTCTGTCTTGGAGTCCTGAAGCAGATTTAAGTTTTGTGTCTGATGCTGCTGCTGATAATATATTAGCCCGGACTGGAAATAATTATTGCTGTCCAACAGCTAAGTTTTATTACTTCAAGACTCACAATAGCTGGGAAAAATATTTTATGCAATGTAATTAACATAATATAATTGACAGTCCAAATGCTAAAATCTAAACAACTGAAGATTCAACATCAGTTTAATCAAGCCTCAGACCTGCATTGTGCATGTCTGTAATTATATTCTGAATTTAATGGATAGTTATTATATCAGATGCTACTTAAAACTCATGAAATCTTTGTGCTTTTGAGTTGATATGCCTAACTGAAGTTAAAAACTATTCCACAGAGTGTTATAAAAGGCAACAATAACTATTTTATTTGTTGAAATATTGACATTAAGAACAATAAAGGAAATCCATCAAGTACTGCAGAATGTGTAATCACTTAAAAAGAAAATAAAGACAAAAATAATTTTTAAAAAGGGCAGTTTTTATACCCTATAGATAGAATTATGAAAAACTATACTAGATTCTTCTATGCACAGAGAGAAAGCAGATATTTAATGACACATTTAAAAAGGCATCCCTAAAAAGCAACTCAATAAACTGTTTTTTGTCTCTTTCCTGAGAAAAGCCTCACAGAGTAATAAATCTCATCTAACTGGGAAGCAGAGAGCCTGTAGGCTGAAATTACCTACAGGATGATATGAACTATTGCGTTTTTACACTGGAAAAATGGCATTTCCATCTAAAAAGACAGTATTGAGAAATTCATAAAATATAAACTTCATCATTAGTAACCTTAATGAGTGCTGAGCTTTTTTTCTGAGCTATAGCCAAAGTCAAATTGAATTTCCAAACAAACCATTTCTACCAAGTCAGTATCTAAGGAAAAACCATGCTGCCAGGACAGCAGAGTGAAATGGAGGTAATCAGAAAGAGGAGTCCTAACAATGGTTACTAATTGTTCTGGGAAGTGAACAATTGGGAGTATATGACTGTCCTGGGTTACAATGTATGTATTTAAGTATTCTATTACCACCAGCTGTGGGCCATTAGCTGTTATCACCTGCTAACGACCCACCCCTGATAACAGACAATGGGCCATCAAGAAACCACCCCATGACTCATGGACTTATCCTATTGTGAGATGCTCCACCCAGGAGGGGGAAGCCGGGCATTCCCACCTGGATATAAGCTGCCCTTAGAACTGCTTAACTGGAGTTCTGTCTACTGGGTGGCCAGAGGACAGACAAGAGCTACCATGGGCCTTCAGCTGGAGACTGGACCTTTCATCAGATCATTGCTTCAACTGGATCACTTCATCTGGACTGCTGTGACCACCCTAATAGGGTATCAGGTTGTATCTGACTTTGTCAGTGCTTTTTTCCTTATATTATTTTGCTTATTTCTAATTTATTCTATTAATCTCAATCCTGACTTGTCATCTCCCACTGGTTTGTTTTCAAACCAATACAATGACCTGGTATGAGTACACATGACACAGCTTTCCTCTTGAAAGACCCTCCTCTGATGAAGAAATCCCACCCATCTTGTAGAATTCTTCACCAAGCAGTGACAAGGCTGGACAACTTTGTCTTGTCCTTGATGCCAACTATTGTTCCCTTATTTATAAAGGCCACTATCTGTTGTTCCAGAGGAGGGAAAATGCCACTCTTCCCTTTCTCCCTCTACACACCTCTCAGACCCTGTTCCCTGCTCCTTATTCAAACAAGCTCTAACAACCAGGATCCTCAGTAGAGATATTTATCTGCACTACACTATGTAAGGAAAGCATATTTTTATAAGCTACAAAATCATGCTTACAAACATCTTACCAATAACCTTGCATGTTTGTCAGACCTGCAACTTGTACTATCAGCATAGGAAATTGGAGAAAAAGGGGAGACTTTAAGGAAGGAAGCTTAAGAACTCTTTACTTGCCTTTAATAATCAGAGAAGCTGGAGGCCTTAGGACTTGCTAAGAAAATTCTGTTCTAGATGATTTACAGAAATATTGAAAAAAAAAAAATTCTCCAAGTTTCCTTCAAAACACAGTCCTGAAATTCAGCTTTCAAACTGACAGCAGTCGTATTAGATGTCATCTCACCATCTCTTAAAAAAAAAAAAAAAAAGGCCAAGTGTTCAATATTTGGGACCAATTGTATTCAAAAGCTTGATCCATATTACGAAGTTTGTGATCAATGTGGAATCTCTTTAGTGTACCACAGCTTCAATAGGCATTTGGCAACTTCACAACAGTCCTAGAAGACAAAAAATAATTAGATATACAACTGAGAGTCCAGTGATCAGAAAAGATGTTTGAAGTAATCAAACACCTGGTTTTTGCCTGTAAGCCAGAATTTTGTTATCACATAGTCAGAGACAACCTTGCACAGACATTCCATGAAAACTTCAAATCATGTATATTTTTATCCTATTATGTTCTTATTTTCATATCTCATTCTACTTTCAGTAACCAAACTCTTAGTCCTTAATCAAGCTTCTTAATTTCTCTGGAAATCAATGTCTAGCAGAATGATTTTTTGTTTTAAAACAGATGCATGAAAAAATGTTAAATCTTCCTTCTGGCACTTTATTCAGCAAATATTAAAGAATATCACAGCGTTCTTCATGCCTTTTGTACTTTTCTCAGTAAAAGCAAGCTGTGCTAGGATGACAAATTATAGATAGTGCCTTTATAAGTGCCTCTACTGTAGGAAGCATGAAAATATCATCAGGATAAATTATTTGAACACATTCCTTCATCTAAGAATGATAAGCTGCAATATCTCTCCATCTGTCCTGGTGACATCTATATCTCCCACACAGTTGTATCTTAAAATTATTTCTTTCAAGATTAATCTGGTTACATTACGCGTTGTTTAAACTCAAACTTTTAACTTGGTTCTGGGCTTCAAAGTATAAAATAAATGTTGTGCTTTGGAATTATTCAGATATTGAGAGGGAGGTTCATCTGTGAGCAGATGAATCTTCCCATTAGAATTTCTGAATATTTGTTTTCCATCAAGCTGGCCTCTTAAACACCTCTCAGTTTTCTGTTGATTACAGCATTATGCTGCCTTTCACAAGTACTTTATTTTATTCTGTCAATATTTACCTGTGACACCATTCAAGCTTTCCAGTATTTGCTCAAGGTCTTAACTTTTCTGGGAACAGAGACAGAATGTTTACTAGCTCAAAATCTTCGACATAAGTTACTAATCAAAATAAACATATGCAAAAAAAATGAAAGAATAACATTTACCTTTTGTGTCAAAATGAATGCAAGACTTCTCTCACTTAAGCTTATTTCAAAGGGGTTTGTGCATTTTCAGAGTTCCAAAAAGGTGTAGTGAGGTAATAGTAATAACAGGAGCCAACTGGGAAACTATGTCCTTCTTTCCAATGGAAAATATTTGTTGTGTTTGTTTTCTGGAGGAGAATAAATATTTTAAATAAAAGACAGATTTTATAAAGAAAAACAAACATAACAAAATGTGAAAGAAATGTAAAATATGTCGGAAACCAGAAATGGTATGGATTGGCAATAGCTGGTAATTATTGGTGAATTATTTGGTGGGATGAAGGACAACACTGAAAAGAAAAACATTTGCCTGAAGAGACTTCTCTATCACAACTAATGAAGGGTGGGAATTGGGATGGATCTGAGTATATTCATCTGTACTTTTTTTGCATAAACATGCACCATGTTGATGTCTGTGATATTTGCTGATAAACCTATGCTAGGAGCACTGTCAATACAGATGAAAATGGAAATATTCCATAGGAAAAATTAAGGGGACTTGATATTTAATTACATTTTTGTAACTGCTATACATGCCCACAAGTTTGAGGTAACTTGAGAATGATCTGGCTATGGCAGGCAATTTCCAACCACAAGTCAGTGTTGTGATCAACCTGTGAAAGAAGACAGATGCTATTCAGAGTTGCTTCCAAAGAGCCAGAATCATGAAGTGCAACATGTGTTGTGCATTCAGATTATTATATACAATGAGATCTTATAAATTCAAATTATTTAATTAATTGAAATTTAAAAATACAAGACCTATTAAAAGCCACAAAAACTCTTATAATTTGTGTGGCCAAATGAGGAGAAATAAAAACTTCCAAAAGTAGAGTAAGGAGCTAATATATTGAAGATACTATTTCCAATACATATTACCAGAAAAAATTTTGGCAACACTTTTGAGGAAAGAATTCCAATTACAGTTCAGGCCATCACTGAGCAGGACTAAGCTGAAAAAGAAAAAAGAATCACAAGCAAATCAAAGCTGGATTTTTCGGGGGGGAATTTTTTATTTATTGGCTGCTAGGGGTTGTTGTATGAAAATGGGGACTGTAGGAAATATGAAGTGCAAGTTTTTAGTAGGCAGCTAAGAAAGCATTTCCTAAGATCTGTTGCTATATAGAATGTTAGATGTTGGAATTTGTATTGTTACCCACAGTACTGTAAAATTACATTCCCTGGAACATATTAACTTATTTGGAGTTTTATGAAAAAAGAAAAGTAAGGCATTGCATGTTTTTTGAACAATGGTATGTTATAGAAACTTGTTGCCTTTGTGAAACATGCTGTCAGAAATTCTTCTAATATTCAATAACATCAGGTGGGGAACAAAACCTTTGAGGCAGGAATGGATCTGAGCTACCCGGTGAAAATCATGAAACTGGATTTCACTGTGTAATGGCTTCACTGAGCCATTGTAATACAAAGTTTCCCACATAACATCTATTCTAGCACAGGCTCTCTGTTCCCACCATTTTAAAATAACCAAAGGAAACTCATTAAAGCAAAATCAATTTGATTTTAAGCATTTGATTCATCTCTTTTAGAAGAGTGTCATGTGGAACAATTTTTGCAGCAGATTTGATCTTGGCATTTTGCCCACTTCTGACATAAACACAGTCTGGACACCTAATGTCATCCCAGAATAGGTAGGATGTATCTTGGATATCAAAGAAGATACAATATTTAGTCCAGTTGTTACACACTAGCCTAGTTTGTATTCTTGGGGTCCTTTCCTTCTCTACTCTTATTTCACCATAGTAACTTTAAAATCTGTGCCTCTCAGATAAATATTAAGCAATAGTTTAGACAAATCCTCCATTTTCACTTTTTTCTCTGTAGTTCTTGAATCGCCAAGTCTACCTCAGTCTTAAACACAGTTCTGTGGGATTTCTGACCATCTATTGGAGGAAAAATAAACCAAGAGTGTCGATGAAGTTTCGTGGCAGACCTTAGCTTTGAAGACATTTTTCTTAAACTACAAATATTTCCAAATACACCTGCATACAAATTGTTTGTTGGTTTCTCTAATACTCCCATGCAATTTTTCAGACAGTTTGAGTTAATGAACTTATTTCCAAGGAATCTGTACCTATATTCAGCATATGAAACCGAACAAATCAGTCTTTTTCTTGCCTTTCACATTGCTTCTTTATGTGTCTAGAAACAGTCTTTCCAAAATATTTTCATTTACCATAGACTAATCAACAGAAACCAAGGCAGTAAGTTTATAATTTTTCTATGAGCTGAATCTACTTTAAACTAGTTTTTCAGCTGTATGAAACTAGGAGAGATGTTCAGATCTTACCCTGTACTATCTCACTAACCAAAGCAGCATTTAAATGTAATTTTATCATCTGGTCATCCAGATCTGGCCTAATCACTACAAATTAGAGCAGTAGTTTGTTTGCTGTAGTAGGCAGTGATTCCATGGGGCATGTTCATGTCTGAAATGATGAATACATTTGTGAGAAGCATTGTAACCAGCTGCAATAAGCTTTATAGATAATCTAAAAAAAATTATTTCATACTAGTAATATGACAAGAGATGTTACACCATTCCACTGGTAAAGGAACTTTGTAATAAATGGCCTGTGATTCAGTACAGAACCTGAAGTTCAGATAACTGATTCAAATGTTATTTTGAAGTCTTGTTTGACCTATTGCATTGGACTGGAGGATGGAAACCCTGGCCTGTGCCTATTCTTTTCTTCTGAAGGCAGTATTTGCTTTGCCCCTTAGTACATGTGACAATATGAATGTTACATTAATATTACCTCTGTTGGTGTTAAACTTCAAACTTTAATTTTGCCAAGCCAGCCTGTGACTGATGGTTGTTGAACCCACTTCCAATCATACTCTGAATGGTGGTTTAATTGTGTTTCAGTAGATTGAGTACATAAATCAAAGCCAGTAGGATGGGAAAAATGTTATTGAATAATCTACTTCATGCAGAGGTATTCTGTAAGGTAGGACTGATTTCAATTAGTATCTGCAATAAAGGAAAAACTGTGAGCAAACAGACAAGGCTGCAAAATCAACTATAAGGATATCTTCTAAATATTTCTTCCGATATTTTCCTAGCAAATGTTTTGGTTGAACAAACAAAAGAGAAAAAAATAGTTATTTAAGTTTGTGGTTTTCTAGGTCTGAAGCCATCTCTTCTTCTGGACATAGTACAGACCGAATGAGAGCCTCCTTGTTTTATTTAGGTGACAGATTATTACAGTAACAAATCTAAAAACTGACCAAAAATGTCTGAAGATGGCATGGGCTGATGAAGCTGGAGCACATGTGCTTGTTTCCCTGTTTGTTACAAAGTACATTAAACCTCTGTGAAGGAGAGAAAAGGTGGAGAACATCATCCAACGTGTTGAAACACATCACATCTCCTTCAAAAAGGGTGTCTATCTCAACATCCTTCTGCATTTCTATTTCTTGTGACTACACATGTCCTTAACTGTTTCCTTATTTGTATGCAGTCACAAAATTCAATGGTTTTTTTTTATGCTGAGTCTCTTTTAAACCAGTTCTTCTGCTCACAGTCCTAGGAAAAGTTCTCAAAACCTCACTTCACAAAGATTAAATAGAGTCTTCTGTGTATTCCAGATTTTTTTGTCCATTTCTCCCTCATCTGAACTCCCTCCTTTAAATGTGTGTGATTAGCCTTCGAAAGTACCATTATCCTTACTTC
The DNA here is from genome assembly GCA_013399225.1 of Rhipidura dahli. Taxonomy (NCBI): domain Eukaryota; kingdom Metazoa; phylum Chordata; class Aves; order Passeriformes; family Rhipiduridae; genus Rhipidura; species Rhipidura dahli. The sequence continues at coordinate 15,454 of VXAC01005937.1, forward strand.
TCCTGCAAATAAGCTTTCTCACTGGATATGATCCTGATTCTGAACCTTTTACCCATGACTGATTGCCTGAACAGCTGGCTTACACAACAGGAAAATTAAAAGCTCACATTTTCTTCTGCATTGTGTACCTCCTCCTATGTGGGGGAAAAAAAGAGGGAGGGGCAAACCCAGAAATGAATAGTTTTGCAATTTGTTCAGATGCAGAGAATTTCTCTCCCAGCACCAGGAACAGAACTCAGAAACCATTTTTTAAACAACATAATAAAGCTTGGCCTCATTATTCTGCCTCTATGAATTCAATGCTTTTGGTATACTGGCATTGTTGTTGTGTCACCTGCAGCTCAAGAGGCTGAATTAGAAGACCAGCTATTTAAAAACATGAGACTACACAGGATCTGTACTTTTTTCCTCAATACATTCCTTTATTTCCCATTTTTTAAAAATTTTTTATGCTAATTATCCCTTGGCCAAAGCATTGAAACAACTTATTTTCTTCATTCCAAAGTGGTTCCCCAAAGAGTAGGTGAGAGCTGCAGTCCTGCTTGTTTTCATCATTTGGCCCTGTCTGCTTTATGGAATTTCAATCTGTAAGGAAACTACAGTCACATAAAAGTCAAAGTTATTACTCTCTATCAAAAAAAATTTATTCAAAGGCAGTTATGCTATTTTTGCTGTTAATGATCTTAATTCAAGGTTTTCATCCATGCTTATTATAGTGTAGATACAAAATTCTTCATATGGGGTCTCCAGTGTCATTTTCGGAAGATAAAGAACTTTGTAAAGACACCAGGGATGTACTTTGCTTCAAAATTACAGTCAAAACTAAATAAAAGTAATTAGCAAGTTTTTACTGTCTGTTAGGTCTTCACATATTCTGACTTGAGCCACAAGAGATGGCCGAGGCTACTTGTCATTATCATTTTGTCTGAGTGTGTCTGCAGTTCTCCCAGCCTCCAGATTAATGCATTGTATTTGTCAAGTATTAGCTGTCCTCGGTGGATTTCAATGCCCTTGTCTTAGAATTGAATTAGTTAGTTCANTGACTGTTGAACCTGTTGTGGAATATGTTATGAAGCCTGTTGGGACACCTGTTGTAAGACCTGATATGAAACCTGAAGAGAAATGGTGGCCCCCCTGGAAAGCCCTTATTTTGACTTGTGTCCATGGAGGAGGGTGCTGACTCTCAGGGAGACTTTAGGACCTACTGCAGTTTAAATTTGGTGATAAAATAGTATGCAAAATGTCACAGGGTGAAAAGGTGAAGGGTTTTAAAAATTGTTATTGTAGTGAGTTATTAAGAAATAAGAGCCAAAATGGAGGGATAATGCAGTTAAAAATTCCCTCTTTCCTTCTCTTTCCCATGATCCATGTTCTGCTGTAGGATTATTGGTTACTTTTTCTGCAGTTCCATTGACATGGCCATACCTGGCTAACAGATACTGGCTTAAAAATAAACAATAAGTTACCTGAAAGATGGTATAAAATGTGTGCNCAACCAAAAAAAAGGTTGTGAGGATCTTTAAGAACCCTGTATTTTATAGCACACGTTATGCATATAGAGAATATACTATATATAGATATATATGTACTTTATACATATTTTCCATTTTCAGTTATGTTCCTGATTCTGTCTTCATAGTGTAATTTTCCTGTAAACACAGTATTGCCAGTATAGTGAATATTCTCAGTGGTTACTGTTGGAGACCAGAATGTAGAGAATTTTCCTGTCCCTGAGGTAGAACCTATTGTGGAACCTGCTGCAAAACTGACTGTTGAACCTGTTGTGGAATATGTTATGAAGCCTGTTGGGACACCTGTTGTAAGACCTGATATGAAACCTGAAGAGAAATGGTGGCCCCCCTGGAAAGCCCTTATTTTGACTTGTGTCCATGGAGGAGGCTGCTGACTCTCAGGGAGACTTTAGGACCTACTGCAGTTTAAATTTGGTGATAAAATAGTATGCAAAATGTCACAGGGTGAAAAGGTGAAGGGTTTTAAAAATTGTTATTGTAGTGAGTTATTAAGAAATAAGAGCCAAAATGGAGGGATAATGCAGTTAAAAATTCCCTCTTTCCTTCTCTTTCCCATGATCCATGTTCTGCTGTAGGATTATTGGTTACTTTTTCTGCAGTTCCATTGACATGGCCATACCTGGCTAACAGATACTGGCTTAAAAATAAACAATAAGTTACCTGAAAGATGGTATAAAATGTGTGCAAAGAAGAAACCATTCTTACTTTTGCTTTCCTGCTGTAGTGTAGGTGCTGTCCTGTATCTTGCTTATGTTTATATCAGTATTGCTGATAAGATGTAATAAACTGCAAAACCAGCAATACTGTTCTGCCTTTCTTGACACACACGTGATTAATTTGTATATTGCAGCTAAATTAATGAGGCTTAGTCATAATAGTTACTAAAAGAAGAGTCAGTTGTATGCTTGAATAGTGTTGTGGGAGTAAGAATCAGTATTTAAGGTCAACAAGTTGTCTGGTTTTTAAATTCTGGTTTTGGTTTTATGCTGCCATACATGTAAGTGGATTTTCACTATGATTAAATTATCCCAGAGAAAAACAGAAAGTGTACTGGACCACATGACTTTCAGAGCAGACAGACACAATCCTCTAATATTCCACAGAACTGTGACCCACTTATTAGGTGCAGAAATTAACTTTGTGTTTGTGGAGCCCCAGAATTTTCCAGATATTGCATTGCTGAAAATCTTGGACCTTCTATTACAATCTTTTGAAAAGGGTAACAGGACAGCTTACCACCATTTACTCTTCTACTATGGGAACTATGAAAACTGGGACACACAGAAAGTTAAATATTCCTAAACAAAGCATATAAATAGAAAGGCACCTAAATGGAACATGCCATTTTTTATGAAGCTTCTCAATAATTCATTATATTCTTCTAAACTTGTTGCAGAACTGTGAGAGTTTCAATGCAGAAGTTGATCATCTCCTTAAAGAAAAATGAGGATTTCACTAGAACTCCCATTCAAAACCTTATGTAAGGTTACGTACAAGGGATAACTTTAAAAGTAATTCAAACTTCCAATTTATATCAGTTGCTCAGACCACTTGTCTGAGCAAGTTTAAGCATGTCAATGGATGAAGGTTGTACAATCTCTGTGGTCACCTGCTCCAGTAATTAACCTCTCTCTTTCAAAATATTTTTTCTTGAACACATCAGAAATTTCCTTTGCTGCAAATGGTGATTGAAGAGACTGAAATTCCTGAATGCCCTAGCTTCAAAAATTCTTCAGGGCACTCTGCTTTACTGCTGCTAAACCTGTCATAACAGTTTTTTAATGAAAAAGAGAGAAAAGAGCCAGAGAACTGGTTTGAGGGCACAGATGATAAATGCATGTTTCCTCATTTGCTCCCTGGTGGGACCTTACACACACAGCTGGGTAGCTACCAACAAGAGAGATGTGAGTAGAAATTGGCTTTTCAACTGTTCACTCTTTGACTCTGGAGACATTCTGTTATCCACTTATCACTGGATTTTTTGTAGTCCAGCAGATCGTGGAGACCAGAAGTAGACAAAAGTTCTGAGATGCCCCTCTAACTCCCTTAAGTTTTTAGCCTGGTGAAGTAATTCTTTGGCATGTAGTAAAAGAGCCTTTTGCTGTGACACTGATTGCACAGACTAGTGCACAACCACTGATGCAGCATAGATCAGTGAGAATTAGACCTTGGCTCCTGATGTCCAGCCACAGAAATCAAGTCCCAAGTAATTTGGGATATGTGCCTAGCAAAGATGCAAGCCAACACATATTCAAAGTTTCGTATTTTAAGGGAGTAGAAAATAAAGCCATACTGTATCTACAACCTAGGTCAAAAGATCACCAGTAATAAACAGTGTCAAAGTATTCAGTTTGTTACATTTGGCTATATTAGATACACAGATAGACACAATACTGTAAGAAAATGAAAATTACATTAGTGTGGGTTGTACAGATTTACTGTATTTTAATTTTGACTAAATTGGAAAAAAATTTAAATAGAAATAATGAGAGTTATTTTGACATTTGTCCCATTAGATACCTTGTAATTCTTATTCTGTGATTTTAATATTGACATATAATAAACAGAAGTTACCTCCCGGTGTGGTTATCTAATACCACTATACCCACAACGTCGCCCATGAAGTAGTTGAGGCTCATGAAAATTATGTATCTAGTTTTATTTCTTGTCTCAGGATAAGAAACACTCCAGAACTTTAAAAATAAAAAAAAAAAAAAAAAAGAGAAAAATATGCTACATTATTCACAAACAGTTCTTTCAAGACACCAGCTCAATTTAGGTCAATTTATATCATACTGCCATTTCAAAACAGTGGAAGTCTCCTGCCAGTGACTCTCCAGTCCCAGAAGGGAGAAAGGCTTGAAGAGTAAACATTTAAAGCTGAGCTAAGTTTGTGCTTCACAGGAGCACAGGGTTTAGAAAACAATATTAAATGCTGGCAACAGATCTATTTGCCTGTCAAAACATGACTGAATCTTCTGAATTACTGAAGAATAACAACATGGTAAATCACTGCCTGTAGGCAGTAACTTTATCAACCTGTGGAGCTGGAGATGGTGTGACTGTGCTGTTCAGCCTTACAGTGGGTTGTGATGAATGGGGGCTGTGGTGAAATTAAGCCAAATGATGGTTTGGTTCCTGAGCCCTGAGTGCTGAGATGAGCACTTCACAATAACTTTCACATTAGCTGAGGGGAGTGCAGTACATCTCAGCACTCCACCCAGTGATGCTTTTCACCTTTTTAATTTTATCCCATGAACTACTTTGGCTTCTAATGATAGAATTTCTTTTTTCCTCAAACAACATAATGCAACCTGTTCCTGCAGGTCATATTGAAAAATCTGTTTATGGGAATTGTTCCACAGCAAAGGCAGAATGTCCATGAAAGCTCCAGCCACAGTGAGGTGTTCCATTTCACAGGAAGTCCCTTTAAATTTCATTTTTGATACAAAGCAAAAGTGTAAATATAAAGGTTTATAGCTGGGCAATAAATAGAATAGAAAGACACGAGTGTAGCAATAGACAAATGTATATCTGACTAAATTATGGTGTTATATTCTTACCATGCTAAAAATATTGCAGGTATTTTATCCTGAAAAGCTCAGGTGATCTCTTGAGAAAAGTAGTGCTAACATTCAGAGGAACTCCTGCTTTGGTGATGGATACTCACTGAGAATTCAGGACGTCCAGGAAGATGTCAATGAGCTATTCCATCTTATTAACAGCAGCACTGGGTTATTGACTGGTTCTATGTATGAGGCCTCCCAACAATCAGGTTGGCTGCAAGTCCTACCAAGGCAGCCAGACTTACTGACTCTGCCTGGAGTTTCCATGGGTTAATATAATTGCTTGTAGAAAATCTAGACTGCCTATCCTTTCTAGTCCCATACAAGTACCTCGGTACTACTGTCACCTAGCTTCAGATATGATTCTCCTCAGAAAAAAAACACTCAGGCAACTAATCTGTTGATTAGTTGATTAGAAGGAAGAATTCTGCATTTTCCTGCTAGCAAATACCTGCTACTGCTCACCTCACAGGGCTCAGAGTAATTCCTCCGTATCAAGTTATCTTTATAATTAAAGAAAGAAACATATGTCCACGATTCTAAAGCTCTGGTATTTAGTATGATAAACTAATATTCTTTTCTAGCAAATGTTCTTCATTTTTAATTACCTAACAAAGCAGTAGTTTTTTTCAACAATAGGAAGGGTAGATCTGACAAGCTGTTGTTCTAAAAATGAGTCACTGTCCTATTATTCTGGTTCTGAGGCCTGAGGACAAAAAAATGCCATTCTTTCTCTATAGACATCCCAAAACTCTTCCCAGAAGTATCAAACCAGATAAAAGACTTATTTTCTTTGTCAAAATACTTTGGGAAAAAGTCTTCTAGTGACTTTACTGTGACCTACTTTTTTTATTTCCCTCTGAGGCCATGAAGAGGGAGTACACTGTTTAAAGTGTTGGCCAAGCAGTCTAGAGTGGGCTCCAGCATCACTTGAATGCCTAGACATTGCACTAGTGTGCAGGTAAGGGTGTGGAAGATAAATTTCCTCCAGCAGCCCCACTCTGGGAGCTGCTGTGGGACTCAGGACATTTTGCACATCTGGAAAAGAGCAAACCAAACTGAAATGGTGTCACCTTGTATTTATTATGGGTTCTTGGTTTCACTTCTATCACAGTATAATAGCCTGAAAGGAAAAGACAGCTTTCATTTTTAACCACAGAGAGGTATTTGACTTTCAAACTCTTCCTTTTTTACCAGGTTTCCATTTTGACTATTTTCCACCCACAACTGACTGCTGAGCAATTGTTCTCGGGGAGATATGGATAAGAAGGGTTTGGTTTCCCATGTGGCTCCACAGAGGTGTTGATAACTTACAGCCTGTGAAACAGCTATGGGCACTTCAAGCAGCATTCAAACAAAGCTTTGCTTTCCCTGCTTTTTAACTTGCTCCGAGTAAAATCCAGCTAAAAGTAATGCCAGGAAACACAGCTGTGACAAATGATATTTTGGAAAATAATTTGTAAGGATACTAGAGAATATCACTATGAGAGAAAAAAGTTGGAAGTCTGAAGAACTGTTGTCACCCAGATATCTATTTGGGCATCTCCAGCATCACAACTTCCCCATGAAAAGCTATTTGAGAGCTATTGTAAAGAAAATTAGACTACCTGCAAAATACTGTGCTGTAGAGCATATGAACATTTTTCAGAGGACCATTCATTTGCATCAGAGATAGAATGAGCAAGGAAGTAAATCACTTTTAATCAAAACCGCACTAAAATATCCTATAACAAAAGGCTGAGGGACAAAAAGGTAATCTAAGTGCAGACAGAGATCCTACACTAAAAGGCTGGTGTCTGTATTTTACCAATCTTTACCTTTTTATCTTCATTTTGGAGAAAGAAAATCATTCATTTGATTTGAAAAACTGTTTAAAAGAGCTTTATTTAAAGCTTGCTAGAAATGTATGTTGCTGGGTAGTGACAAATTTGTCAAGTTCAAATAGCCCTGATTATCTAAAAGCAGACTTTGAATTCAGAGTTGCAAGCCAGACAGTGCAGACTTAATAATCTTTGCTTAGCAGCAATCTCCTTTTTGTACTTAGGAGGCTGATTTAATTGGAGTGGTCAGCCTCCAAGACTAATAGGACTCAAAAACACAGTCCTATGTGTAGGCTTCATCAAGGGGAGCAGTATTCGTTCCTCGCTTTTGCATTTTTATTTTACAGGAAAGCTTATTTAAATTCTGGATTAATAAATGATGTAAAAGGACATTTTAATTGCTATTGAAAACTGCTCTATTTTACTGAAACAACTTCTGTAATTATGGAAGAATAAAATAGCAAAAAGTATAGCCGTATTTTTATTTCCTTAACATCCACTGATGTAAAAGTGACAATTTCTCATTAACTGGCATCAATACTGATCTCTTTTTTTTTGTAAGAACAATAATTAAATGACTTATTTTAAATTCTTCTTTTTATAATTCTTCAAAGTTGCTGCATTAAATGCTTTCTTCTGCTCAGATTCTAAGCTCTATCTTCTTTTTGATTGCATAATAATCTAGTCAAATTCTAAGCTGTGCCTTTTTTTGGTTGTATAATAATCTACTGAAATTCTAAACTGTATCTTATTTTTGGTTGTATAATAATGAGTAAGAATACGTAAAAGGTAGAAGTTTTGCTTTCCTTGAAAATACATGAACTTCACAACCACCACCATCCTTTTTAGATTTTCATGCTATGAACCCACAGTTAAACATTAATCTATGATTAATGACCAAAATATTAATAGGGTTATATAATTCTGAAGAACATTTCTGTTGCTTTACTGAAGATATGTTCATTTGCGTAACGGGATGTTTAGGAACAAGGAGTGTAAGTGCAGCTGGGTTTGGGTCTGGCCCGAGGCCCATTCAGCCTGGTAAAGTGTCTTCAGCATGGCCATGGTTACAGCAGGGCAATGAGATCCTGTGGTTCTCACACAACAAAAATCAAAAGTTTTAAATAATCATCACATCAATATAATTCCTATAGGACCACAGAATTAATGTGGACTTGAAAGAAAATTCAGCTCTGTCATCTTCAGAATTTGCAATCACCCTGCAGCTAAAAAAAAGAAACTGCAGATATTCATGTGAGTATTCCTTAATGCTGTGCAAATTGTGAAATTCAGTATTGACAGATTTCCTAATTTTTAGTTTTTAATTTCTTAATTTAAAACAAGCTAAAAAAAATCCCAAATAAAGGTGTGGGTAACTTACCTCTCCCTATAAAATATCTTGCAATATCTTGTTTTCATTTAGAATGAAAATACGTTACCTGTAATATTATTCCATTGAAGATGCTGGTTTGCCAGAAATGAGTTTAGCTAATACTTCTAGCAAGTAATTTGTAACCTGGTTCTACCATATTGCAGTTTGTCTTATGAAGAAATAAGCCATCAGGCAAAATCATTATTTTACTTTATTTGAAGTGAAAACTGAGAACAAAAGATAGTAAATTGCTGATCACCATGGATACCTTCTCCTTTCATCATACAGATGCTTTTATGGTACTCACTTTGAGGAAAAAGTGTAAATGTTCTGATAAGATGCTGTTCTTTGGGGGAAAAGAAGGCAAAATTTTAACATCTCCCCAAGCCTCAAGAAACCAAGAATAAATTATTTTTTCACAACGTGGTGAGTGGAAAAACTCTGAGATGTATGGAGCAGGTAGGTAGAATTTCAAGGTTCTTCAATCATTAGACCTTTTTTTTAGATTAAGAATTCCAGTGGTATGCAATTACCATGCTAACAGAGCTAAGTATTGCTGCTTCTGGGTAAAGTCAATCTAGACGTTCTAGAAACAGAAACGCTCCCTATGAAGAGTTCTAGATTTCCCTAGATAATATTTTATATTAAAAAATGTGATTTTTATGTTAAAATAATTGGACGTGAGTGATGGCAAATTTTCCAGCTGGAAAAGAAAATTCCACAGACAAAAAAATTAAGCACAGCCATGTCCCATCCAACAGCAAGTAGTTATGGACTACTTTGCTTCTTGCTAAAGAATAATGTTGGTTTTAGCACATGACAGTGCCCTTCACAATCTTTTCAGGACAAGAGGATTATTTATTTCTAGTGCAAATTATCCAACTAAAAATGTAGAAGCTGTTAGTGATGAGCAAACAGCAGAGCATGGCATGATTAATGCCATGAATCCCTCCTTATTTTATTCATAAAAGGGAAAAAAAATAGATGTATGAAAGATAAGAGGAGGTACAACACACTCTAAAGTGAATTTTTAAATGTAGGTCTTGTGCTGCCTTGGGCCAAGGACAAGTTTTGCAATGTGCTTTTACACACACTGACTTATCTAATTCCAGGACTTTTGCTGTTTCCAATTCTGGAAATAGGAATCCCAGCATGCATGGCATGGGTAACTGTGACATTCAAACAGATTTACACAGGCTCCCTTATCTGCTTTACCAGCTGTATACAGCCTTCTACATCACTGTGCATTCCAAGGCAGGCAAACTTCATTTCCATCACAATTGGTGTCGAAAAGAGACTGTACTTGAGCAGCATCTGTGCAAGGTGAATGAGATATAAATGGAGCAGAGTCTGAAATCCCCCCAGACTGTGGCACTCTGATAATCTGTATCTAAGGCTAACCCTCCTCAAGACTCACTGAAACCCTTAAAGTCTCCTTTATTGTTTATTTCATTATGCAGAAGAGGAACATCAAGGAGCACAAACAAAAGTATTAATTAATAAATCAGAATGGAAGACAATGAAAAACCCAGAGAAAATCAAAATGCAAAATATTAAAAAGAGGTTGGTAATGTGGTAAACAAATGTCACTATCAATCACTAGACATGAGGGACATTGCATCTGGCTTCTCATCCTGGATTAATCAGTCCACATGCGAGGTGATAAGGATGGACAATGACAGAGTGCACACAGTCACTGCATTGGGGGACAATGGATTTAAAAAAGGGTGTTTGAAGAATGGATCCCACTGATTTCCTTTTCCAAATCCAAAACCTCAGTCCAAATATTGTACACTGAGATTCAGTGGGAATGTGAAGCTCAGTGAAGTTCACTGGAGATTTTTAGAGGTGTATAGAATGTCTGTCCCCATAAAGAAGTTCTTGAACTTTGTTTGTTAAGGCTTTGTTTTGTTTGGAATGGTGCAAAAAAGAATGTTTTGAAAGGTTTTTGATTACTCTGCGGTTTCAAAATATGAAGCAAATTCCTAAGCAAGGTATTTTTAAAATAGTTTCTCTTTTGAAGATGTCAAGGTTTTTTGGTTTGATTTAGTTAAGAAATTAAAATCAATGCCTTCAGAACTAGTAAAAAAATGTCTAATTAGTCAATAGAAAGGCTAGCTTCAGAGGAGATATAGTTTTGCTAATGGAGCTAAGGGTGTCTGATCTGATGTCTTCCTTCACAGTTTTACTGACAGGAGCCAGCACGGTACAGCGCACGCTGGTTTCCTGATGTAGAAATATTTGTATAACTGCACAGTTCTTCAGGACTCCCATATTTCCTGAAATCTCTTGGATTTTCTAGTCCAATTTAGATGTGTTCACCACCTAGTACAGTTAGGGTTGTTGTTATTATTAACTTTAGGAATTGGTAATGTTTGAGAGAAACAAGAACTGCATCCTGGCGCCTTTCAGCACTGCAGTCCATTCCCCTGACCCCAGGCATTAAATGGTACTCATGAAAGTGGGGTTCACAGCAAGTAGCTAATTCCTACTTGCCTCACTTCTTTTCCCCCCTGAGCACTAAAATCTATGACTTGCAAACAAAACTGATTTGGGATAAGCAACGTGTAATCACTTTGTCTGCAGAAGGAAAGTTAACTGTTATCTGGAATTAGTGTGATATCTGACACGGACAGTCAATGTACAGATCCACAGTTTAATATTTCTACCTTTATAACACTCTAAGTCAGAGAAATCACACCTTAACAGTTCTGTCTCAAAAGACATCTTATTGTATTATCAACAAAGATCAATGGTTTTTTTTTTTTTGTGGATTTATTTCTTAGGCACTGTCTTGCTGCATTTCATAGCATTATTTAGTCAAAATCATAAGACTAGAGACTATCTAGGTTTAACCACCAGTCAATAATCCCACAGGTATTAAAGGCTACATCCTTGTTCCCTTTGCCTGAGGATTGTATAAGTCTATTCTGGTATTTATACCTAAATATTGGCGAGCACAAAGATGGGTTCTTGAGAAAGGTAAGAATAGTTTTAGGGTAAGCTTTTTAAACAGCTTTGAACTGCTGCAGTCTCTTAGGACTGAGATTCAAAAAGCATATTATTAAGCATTTTATGTGAAGATGTACTGGCCAGTGCTCATTAGTATTTTTTCAGCCATTTATGGCTTTATTTTTATCAGATAATAATAATAATTTATTATCAAGAAGTTCTCTGGAAGAGTCTATGTTGGCCTTAAAGTCACTACCAGCCTATGCTGGAAGCTCTAGTTTGGTTGAAAGATTTAAAAAATCATGAATTTTCCCACTTGCTGAAGCTCAGGAAAATACTTTTACCTGCTCATCTGTGCCTCTTTGAAGTCACAGACATTAGTAATTTTTTTCCATTAAGCTAAATTAAAGCATGAGTTTTTTCTCCCTACCCTCACACGCTCCAAAGGAGCTAAAATTTAAGATGTAACAGACACACTCAGGCAACAAAAATGATTATTCACTGGTATTCTCATTTCTGCAGCTGGCAAATGTGAACATTTGAAATGTGTAGTTGCTGATAATGGTACTAATGGAACAGATGTCTCTTCATATTGGATCTGCCAAAAAGTAAAAAAAAAAGCTGGATTTTTTCATCTGCTTCTGTGTGACTCATTTGATGCCCCAGTGGACATGTTAAGTAACAATACTTTTTGAAGATTCCTTGAGAATTGGCATCCTGACCATGGAAAAAAGACATAATCTTGGAATGAAGAAAACTCTTGGCATTTACCACCTTAGCTTAATTTCCCCCTTCTAAGACCTAATTTATTCTAAGAATAAATCCCCAGCTTCGTCTAAACCGAACGCATTCCCCATTTCCCCTCTGTGCCTTTACCCAGGTCTCCTGCTGTCTTCCTTCACCTCCTCGAGTTCACAGGATACCATTTGATGAGCAGCTCTGTGGGGCAGGCCCTTGGTTATCAGCACCTGTGCTGGGCACCAGCCAAGCCAACATAGCAACCCTTCTGGGCAGTGTATTCCCTGTCTCCAAAGCTACACAGGACAACAAAGGGCTTCTTTATGAATTTTCCTATCAAATTCCATCAGAACTGAGAGCTGAGCATGCCTGTGAAACTCTGGCTGGCTGGAAATGTGGCTGAAAAGTGGCACAAATAAGGTAATGATTTTTTAAATATTGGTGAATATATCCTTTCCCCTCAGGTGAGACAAATCTGAGAGGTCTGTAAGGTACTTTTATGCTCCTGGTAAAGTTCCAAAGACTGTAAATAAGTCTTACTGGTTAGAATTAGCAGCCAGAGAAAATGAAGAGTTTCTTATGGCAATGCTGTGGGCGTGGAGTAGGGAATATCCTCCTTAGGATCACTTGGAGGGGGCTGAAGCAGAGTTTTAGAAATTGTGTAAAAACTTGAAGCTTGGTAACATGGAATGCATGAAAACACATGAAAAAAAAAGAAGGTGCTAAAATGAGAACCAGAAAGGAAGATAAGCAGATTTCCAGGGTTGTCAGAGTGAAGGAAGCATTTCCAAGGAGCCTCAGATTCACAGAGAAACTTGACTTACTGTTCCCAGTGACTTCTGATCTAAGTTTCATACAGCAGGTTAAGAAGGTGAGATCAAGAACAGCCACGGATATCTTGGAGAGAAGGACCTGGAACAAATACTCCTTCCTGCTCAGTCATGCTCCTCCCTGACCTATATCCCCACCTCCCACTCTGAGACACTCTAGCACCTCTTCTGCCTTCAATTTGCTTCATCTGCAACCAAAAAAGAAGGTGCAAACAGATGCTTTTGACATGAGAAATCTACCAGACCACCTCTTCCACCATCCCAACTGTGACCAGCCTGGGTCTTCAGAGCTGAAGCTGCTCCCATTAGCTACTCCCTATACAATTTTAAAGCTGTTTTTAAGCTGTTCACACAAGCATTCTCAAGTAACCTCAAAACCACTTCTGCTGTTGCAGTTGACTAACCAGTGCACCGCTGATGTGCTCTAGAGTAATAGAGTTATCATACTGCTCATTATAGAAAAAGGAAAGAAAAGTTAATGTTACCTACTTTACAATGCTAAAATACAATGTGGACATATTCCAGGCATACAAGAATCCCACTTCCTGTGGCTGAAATAAATGACAGATCAGTATTTGCAAGGAAAAAGTTCTGCTGTCAAAGAGACAGAACAGTCAGATTGCTCACTTGGGTTTGTTGCTGACAGACATTGACTCCAGGCCTATGGCTCCACACACACGTGTAAGCTAAACAGCCCCCAGGACAAGAGTGATCTCATCAAAATCAATTTTTCCTTTTAGAAGGTTAACTTGTTCCACCCATAACGTTATTTTTTCAATCTGAAGTTTCCCTGATGTCATGCCTCATTTTGAAATTTTCCTGATGTGTTGTTCACTTGGGCCAGCTACTTTTCCAAAACAATTCCCTGACACTGCTTAGGAGAGGCCAAGGACCATTCTTACTGGCAGCACTCCTCAAGCCAATGATTTGGAGACAGAATTCAGCACTAAGGATGCTCACTGTTCACTCAGTGTCTGAAAAGTAACAAATAACTCCAGATAACAGCTCATTTTTGTCATGCAGACAAAAAAATTACACATTGCATATCCCAAATTCGTTTTGCTTGCATGCCAATTACTGCATTCTGCAATTTGAAGTTTTAAATTTTAGCACTTAGGGGAAAAAAAAGAGAGTATTCAATACCTGAGTATTCAATGTGAGGCAGAAATAGCTGGATGCTGGGTTCTACTGCAAGTAAGAATAGTTAATGATGTACCCATTTTTCACAGTCTTGGCCACAAGCCTGACTTTTTTGCCTCTTTGTACTGACTGGCAACATAGTGGGTCCTAAGGACAGATTAAATCAATTCTTTGCTTGCTAGCCCTGAGATATTCTTTCCAGAAGAATTCCTGGCTGCCTGGTGCTATCCAGATTGAGTTGAGGATGTCATGAATTTCTCATTTTTTTACTGAGAAAGAAAGAAACCAAACTATTTTGGGAAACTCCATCTGTGTTAGTGCTACCATGATTAGAGATATGGAAGTGCTTGAACTGTCTCATTCCTCATCCTACAAAAAGAGTTATCAGCAGAAAGGGCAGCATACAGGTCAAAAATACTCCTGTTTCTGTATCAAGAGGTTGACTGGGGCACTGAGGCACATCCTCCTGTTCAAGCTGTCTGTGAGAAATGCTAATGGTCCAAATCTACTCCTCTGGCTCTCTGCAATATTTTAGCGTTCACAATTAACTGCAAGCTTACCTTGAAAATGTTTTTTTAAGCATTTAAACAAGCAACACAAGAAGAAAAACAACTTAAAATTAATCAAAGAATTATAGAATGGTTTATCTTGGAAGGGACCTTAAAGATCAGCTAGTTCCAACCCCCTTGTTATGGGCAGGGACACCCTCCATGTTGCTCAAATGATAGGACAGCTTATGTCCCAGGACAGAGGGGATAGAAGTATTCCTAGGCTAAGGTAGCACAGCTAGCAATTTAAGTGTATTAGTCCATCAGTAGGCATAGTGCTCTGTGTTTACACATGGTGGGAGCAGCAGCAGGGTGGAATGATGTATCCTATGTAAACCACAGTTTGCCTAAAACCACTGTCATGCACACAAGGCTGTGTTGGCTTAGCCCCCAGCAGCTGAGAATGCCAGTGTTCCTTCAGCAAACTGAAGAACAGTCTGTGTCTAGGCTTGGCATAGACCTAGAACTGGTCAAAGAGGTGAAAACTAATGTGGGCCTGGTTACCAAGTAGCCTCAGGCTACAAATTCATGAGTCACTTACCAGAGCAATCAAACTTTCTGCTGCCAGGCTGAAGCCACAGACAGACAGCAGAAGCAATGAAAAATTTTCAGTCAAGGGCACTCATCACAAAATAGTATTCCAAAACTTCAGAGTCTTGGAAACATAGGTAATCAACAGTTCATGCACAAGCAAAGCATGAAACAACAAGTATTGTTCTTGCTATTCTCGTGGCATAAAGTTTAAAGGTAACACGAAGGGTTTAGAAGAAATTATTTTAGTTTTCTGAGTGAAGTGCCAGAAAGTCCTTGCATTTCAGCTCACATACAGAAATCATTCATTAGCCAGCATCTAAGCAGTAAGCTAGGGTGGAAATGGGGACTATATCTTTATATGTCCCCCTGGATATGTATAAAAACAGAATGGTTTCCTTCCTTGTTTATTTTCCTATCTGACATTTGTGGAAGATGTAGATGCTGCTTCTTCATTTATTTCACTCTTTAAAAGTTTTCTTAGTAGGTGTCTTTTACAAAGTTGACCTTCTGTCTTTCCCATCCCACAAAAATCAGACTGTATGTGGTAACTTCTTTTCATAGACCTCTTTTCTTCCAGTTTTTTTCCAGTACCCTCTGCCTCTGAATTGGGTTTTTTTGTGAGGTTTCTTGTTTGTTTGTTTGTTTGGGGAGGGGAGGTGGGTTGGTGATTGTTTTTAATTTTATTTTACTGTGGGGGCGATTCATAAAAGAAGTCTCTGCATAGCTTTTAAGCATCTCTGAGGTTGAATTCTTCAATAAAAGCCTACAAGAGTTTTTTGTCGTCTTCTCCTACATTGTATTGCCAGAACATTGCCTTAGAAGTACAAAAACTTGTTCTTCATGCTTTGTTATGGTTTGAATAGCATGAGCTTTCTGACAATGTTCCTCATTCTGGGGAGGCTTTTCCTAGCCTGAATGTGGTGATAAACACATCATGGCTAAGGGAGATGAAAGCTAAGCAGCAGCCCCAAGACCAGAGTTGGCTTTGCCCCAGCACAGATGACTGTCTTTGCCTCTGGAAAGGGAACAGAACAGCTCACAAAGTGCCAGATATTGGTGGTTCACAGACTAAAAAAAAGCTTGGAAGTATTTTCTTTGAACAATTAATTAAAGGGAGAGCAGTGGGGTAGAAAAGGTGTGAAGAAAAACTCAACTCTCGGAGACTGATAACTTTGGCTTGATAAATATTATAAAGAAATAACCCACACCGTGTAGTTTCATCATTGTATCCAATAATCAGTATTTGCTACTCTTCCCAGCTCTGGTTTTTATTTCAACAAGCTTTTCTGCAGCAGGAAACTTTTCTTCACCTTCAGCCCCAAGCAGTCCCACTGATGCTTTTTTCCCATTTATATATCCTTGTTATGTGTATATTTAAAAGATATTATTAATTATTTCTTAAATAAATGTCTGCAATAACAAAATCGTTCTCCTGCAAAATTACTTATTGAGATATGAAGTGCTGGTGTCTTCCTGCTCCTGTGTCATATTTAATGCAGCAAGCTAAAGGTTAAGAGCAAACAGTTCTGCTTGGACACCACAATGCAGTTGGACACCACAGCTGCCAAAGGCCAAATTTAGGTGTTTTCTTTAAAGATGATGTAGATCAGTGGTGGAAACTGTGGGAAAGTTCACTCACTTGAAAACCAAATGATAAAGCAGCAGCCACGGCTGCAGAACAGACAGGGGCAGAAGAGAGAAGCTTGCAGACCCCCCTAGCTGGCTTTTCTGCTGCAGGCAGCATCACCACACTGTGAACCTCGAGGTAACACAGCAGATCCTGAGACTGGATGGATACAGATGCAATCTTCTCTATATAAAGTGGAACACACTATTTAGACACTTAGGAATATTTTCTAGACAGTTTGAATGAAGGGCTTTCCTCATAGACAACTGGGTACTTGTCCCATAGGAAATTGAGATTTAAATGACATGCTTGGAACAGAAAAAAAATCCAGAGAAAGGGTGTTAGCTGGCACCCCCTGGACTACTTGGGGAGTCATCAAGAAAACAGACATTAAATGCAGCAAGTACAGAAACATGGGCCTTACACAGGTGATGAACCTAAGATCAGAACTGTTTCCAAAATACATGGACAAGTTCAATAATAGCAGCCACATTAGCAGCTTGGCTCCATAACATATCGTGGTTTAGAAAAGGTATTTCCCAGTTTAATACTCCTACTAAAAAGAAAACCATTCCCCTCCCCACTCTGGCTCAATATTTGCATTTGACACACTTGCCATATATCATTTTGATATATCAAAATTCTATTTATCCTTTCTAACAAGATTTACTTAGCTATATATGGATTTTTTTTCCCAATCTAGTCCAAAAAACTTTGTTCCTTATTTGAGAAAAAAAATTATAATTGTAAAAATAAAATTAAATGCAAAATATTGTGAAGGTTACATTGAATGTATTCTTTGATGCCTTGTCTTTGAAAGGGTGTTCTTGAACCTGAGGTTTCTCTCACATGTTTTCTTACTCCTTTTTATGAGTTATTAACTTGGAACAATCTTAGCAGTAGGAACACCAATACATAAAAGGATGTCCCATTCTCTATGTTTGATCATCATTCCAAGGTTGACAGCTGGATATTTTATTACCTCTTACCCTCACTTTTACAGTTGCTTTTTGAAAGAAGAATCCAAAACACACCCCACTGGTTTCATTAATACAATGTATTGTTGTAAAGGACTTTGTTGGTCCTTATGCCTTATTATACACTCTGTTAATATAGACATGCTTGGAATAAAAGCCAATATAAAAATGAAGAAGACGTTTGTGAAACTCTAGACTGAACACAACACCTGTGAATAATATCAGAGAAATCAAACTGCATGCTGTGGAAACTTAAACAGCATATTAAGAAAGAAGGTCTGGTATGCTATGAATTCTGGAACTGCACTTCAGCAATTGCTGATGAATCCTTAACAAGTTTATCACCTTTCACTAAAATTCTGGAGTAATTTTACCAAATAGCTGCCACATTTCCGTAGTAAAATTCTTCTTAGAATTACAAAGGTTATGTGACAGTTACATACTAATTCAGTCCTATAATCTGAGAGTTTTAATAGGGAGCTAAGAAAACCAGCTGCAGATGAGAAACAATTCAAGAGTGTGAGTTTGCATGCAATGACAAGTGTGACAGAAGGAAAAAGCAAATTCATTTAACTGTGTTTCCATCAGGTAGGAGGAGGAGTGATACATCATGGTAGACAAGGCATATAAGAAGAAACCTCATGGTGCCCAACAATGGTCTTTAAATAGGGGAGAGCTTGCCCAGGGAGTCTTCATTGTGTGCTGAAAACAGTAAGAGTTGGGATTGGCTATCATGTCTCATCATGGCAAGGCTAAAAATGTGAACAAGTTTTTTGGAGCTTGTACAGAGGATCTTAAATATCTTACAGTTTTGTTGGGTTTTTATCAAAGATCTGCCTTGGAGAAAAATAATTCCATAAGTTAGAGCCCTTAAAAGGGAAGATAAAAAGCAGACATTTCTATTTCACTGTTTGTAGGCTGAAGTGCACTCAAGTCTTTAAGAAGTTTTCATCAAGTTTGGACAGCTGTATTTTTTATTGCAGTTACTTCTATTCTGTTGCTAATTTTTTGTCTTGCAAAAAATTAACAATACAAAATTTTCCCTGACAATTTAAAGGTCCTTCCAATTCTCATGTTAGAATAGCAAAGTCAATGAGGAATTTATGGAACTAATTCCCACTACAGCAAGCAGAGAGTCTAATATAAGCCCATCAATAAGTTTGTAAGAACCTATTGATATTAATGGATTCAAAAGAATTGCTAAGTTCATCAGACTGATGAGGCAGGACACTCTCTTTCACAAATAGAAAAAAAAGACCAAGACACGTTAGGAATCCATTGAAGTCCAGTGAATTTTTTATTATCAAAAACCCCAAACCCTGAAGACAACAAAAACATGCACATAGGGGTTTTAGTTGGATTTTTAACTTATTATTCAGCTACTGTTTTTGCTTCTCTTCAATTACCCTTGTTGTGCTTTACTCATATTGTACTTATTAACTACACACACACAGATATATATATATGTGTGTGTATATGTGTATATATACATATACGCACACACACTTGGGCTCAGAACAAGCTGTTTAGTTTTCTTTTGTTTTAAAAAAAGCTCACTGGTATCAATCATGTTTTTAAAAAGCTCAGATTTTATTTCTAAATCCTGCATGGTTCAGCTGCTCCCCACCTGCGTGCCCTGCCAGCACTCTGAGGTCTAACACTTATTCACACTGATGCAGTGCCAGAACTCAGCTGCTCCCACAGGCTGCAGCTGTGGGGAACACAGGCAGAGAGATTCATTCAGTCTGTGGGACACAAGCTCATCTTACTGGGGTGATATGGAATTGAAACCAGTAAGATGTGATAGACACAGGTTGATTCCTTGCTGAGTAATGCAGTGCAAAAGACACCATGCACATATCCTCCCATAACAGCTTCCCAGAGCTCCAGTCCTACCTCACAGGACTCTTTATTTCTCCAAATACTGAGTTCACAGGAGCCTGCCAACCCTGGCTAAATCAAAACAATCTGAAGCTGTGCCACAGGCCTTGTTTACTGATGTGAAACCTTGCTTCGATACTATCACAAACAAAGGACATATAATAACCTTGCTTCGATACTATCACAAACAAAGGACATATAATACCAAAAAACCCAATAGAACACACCACACAAAGAAAAAAACCAACCATGGGCCAACTGGAAATAACTGCTCCTCTGATCTCTGCTGCTCTGGTGAGGCAAAAGGAAAAGCAATAAGAACTGTGTTTGTCAGCTCTAGAGAAAAGACACTGTAATGTTCACACATGGAAAAGCTCATCACAGGGGACAGAAAATGTTCTGTTCTGAGCTTCCATTTGGGGCAGGAAAATAACCAAAGGGCTTACAATCACAACCAAAGGTCAGGGTTTGAAGAATGGATTTTACAGAGCAAATTATCCGGAGAGGCTGTGGTTCTGCCATCACTGGATATTTTTTGAAAGAATTCATGCAAGATTGAAAAGATTGATAGAATTTGTGAAGATTGGTATAGAGAAATCTGGTCTTGATGTCACCTGGCAAGTTTAGTCCTTCACACCTAATGAATAGATCTATTAATCCAATATATTTTCTCCTTCAAGGGCAGGAGTGACAGAAGGAGCCTCTCACTTGAAAATTTTTGAGCTCCTCCACATCTGCAAATTGTGTTGGCAAATAAGTCAGTGCCAAAGGCAGAAAATTAGTGCATTGCAGAAGCTGCACCCTAGCCCCACTACTGAGCTATTTTCTGCACTGATTGATGAAGCACTCCTGCAAAGAGAATTATGTGGTGCCTTTTTCCCCACTTGAGATGATGGAAGTTCTTCAAACCTGACCCAGTTCACCACTGAAATGGATCTCTCTCACATGCATTTAGCCCACAGGAGAAAAGGATATATTCTAAAATTCAGACATGGATCAATTGAACAGAGACTGTACAAGCCTTGAAGGCTCATTTTGAAATCTCAGCTCTTAGTGGAAATTCATGAAGTTATTTTCCTTTTTGTTGCTCATCTAGGTCTCCAGATAATGATACTGAAATACAGCAAAGAACCAATTATGATTTAAACTGCTCAAAGAAAATGACATATGACTTCTCCTAACTTGGACAGCATAAACTGCTTAAAGTATTCAGAAGGAAACACAGTCAGAGATATTCTGTATGCACAGATGATGATGATTACAAATCAGTATCTTCTCATGTGCTGTGAACATGCCAAATGACCCTCTGGTACAGCTTTGTCAGCAGGCACAGTTCCACCAGAGGTAATGGGGTCATAGTTAATTGGCCAAGAGCTGGATTTGGCCTACAGTTTTTAAAGGCTCCTAGAGAAGCTGCTGTGGTTGTCAGCCTAAACTTCCCAATGCTGACAGTCTCACCTTGTACAAGTCATCAGGTTATTCCTAACATTTCTTTTTGCTTTCAGCTGAAAGGAAGATGGTCTGTGCACCTGCTGAGACATTGAGATACGTGCTGTGGCTTGGACATATCCACACAAAAATCGAATTTCTAAGTTTAGGCAATCAGCTATAAACTTATAAAGCCTCTTGACTGCCTTTCTGGAAAACTGATGTTTCAAAAGGGGAAGATAATTACTTTGAGGGCTGTGTATGAAACCTGATATCTTTTGATGCCTTCAAGCATTACATCAGCAATGAACACCTGACAGTAGAGACAAGTTGTTTACAGGTGTGATGTACAGACAGCTACAATTCCCTGAGTAATGACAACAGTTCACATAAAAGAATCAGAGATTTATTAGGCCCAAGATCTATTTCTTCAGCTACCAGGAGAGAGGAAAAATGCAGATTCCTCCTAGTCAGATTTCTATTAGAATTGCATTTTTAACCCGGTACAGTCAAAATAAACCAAGACATTAACTGCACGGAATAAAGTTATTGCTAAAGTTAGGGGAGAAGGAGGTTTCCAGTTCAGCCAATGATAAATTGAAAGAAAGGGGGTGGGTACAAAAACCATTGTGATAAAACTTTTGCACACATTAAGTTTGGGTCACCTCCAGCATTTGCATGTTAGGAAGAAAATGCCTACGAAGCACAATTATGGAAGAATTCCCCAAGAACTTTCTAGGAACTCAGCATGATGGGGCACCTCTGTCATGCTGCTGCTGCAGTATGGGGAATAAGCACATTGAGTTTCCAAAGCTATATTCACTTTAAGAAAACCGTGCCCAGGACTTTAGGTCACAAAACCTGACTCAAATGCTAGTTTCTAATAAACTCCAAAGCAAAGGTCACATTTTCATTACTTGGATTGTGAAACTATAGGCAAAAAAAGGGAAGCAAAACTCCATGAGGAGCCTGCAGCATAGTATTTATGTCATTCTCATGGGAGCATGCAAGAGTGTGAACACCTTTTCTCCTCAAATGTTTCTGTAAAGGAAGTCAAGAATCACAGAGCAGAGAGTGTACTCTGTATGGTGAAGTATCACTTGCTATACCATGTAGCTAGTAATATGAAATAAAATAAGTCTGCTACAAAGAATCATAATCACAATGAATCAAAGGTGCTTTGCTTGTCCTTTTGCATGTATTTACTTAATAAGTTATTTGCTTGGGTTTTAAGATCTGTGATATCCTGCCGATCCAGGTAATTATGCATCAGAATATGGGAGAATCAGAACCAGACTGGGTTTATTTCTCTCCATGGTGTTAGCTTACAGATAATAAACAGTTATGCCAGTTTGCCAAAAGATGCATGTATTACATTATTAGTAATTTTTTTAGTAATTATTGATAATGAATGTGGTCAGTACTGCTTGCAGCATCAAAAAAAAAAAAAGAAAAAGAAAAATTTGTTTACACTTCCGATTTTAAAGATGCAAAAATTTTGTCAAATGTATTACTAGCCACAGAATTCTCTCATTGAAAAGGCAACAAAAATGAAACTAAAGATAGATTTTATACCATTACTTAAAAAAAACCAAACAAAAAAAAAACCAAAAACACAAACACACAACAAAAAAACCCAAAAAAAAACAAAAAAAACCCCCAAGAGACCAACCCTCCAAGTGTGTGTGTGTGTGTGTGTGTCTCTGAATTACCCTCTTTAAAAAGATTGGCTTCCCAGGGTTATATTCAGTTTATTGCTAGCACAGCATGAAGGAGTCAAAGTGTCAGGCAGATGCATCGGGACTACTGTTCACCCATCCTGCCTCTGAATCCCACATCCCGTGAAAAATGCCTTTTCCTGGCAAGGTCCCAGAGTCATAGATTAGTTTCGGCCAGAAGGGAACTTTAAAGGCCATCTAGTCCAACCCTCCCTCGATAAGCAGGGGCATGTTCAACTCAACCATGCTGCTCCGATCCCGATGTTCAGCACCACGCTGCCCACGGCCCGCGCTGGGACAGTCCCGGGGCCAGGCAGGCGCTGAGCTCTCAGGGCCGGCACGACCAGCAGGTGCCACCTTCGGCTGGGATTTTTCACCCCGCTGCTGCGCTGCCAGACCTCGGAAAGAGACGTGGCTTCAGGTAATCGCACAAATCTCTTTCCAGGGCTCCAGCTTCCGACTTTTAAACCATCCTCTCTGCTGTCCGCGTTACCTGTCTCTTGCTGCCCACATCCTCACGGACACGGCTGTAACTCTCAGGATGGAGCAAAGGAGCGGCAGCCGCACCTCCCTCCTGCACGGAGCCGGCCCCGCATCCCGCCGCGCCGGGAGCCGCACCGCCGCAGGCGGGCTGGAAGGGGTCACTGCATCCTTGGTCCCCTTTCAAAGTGCTCTGTCCAGTCGGGAAGGGGGTGCGTTTTCCTTTTTGGGAAGCATACCGAGGGCACCGGCTCCCCCAGAGGGCAGAACTCCCGCGGTCAGCGCACCTCCGACCCAGAGGCGCCGCCGAGTGTCGGCGAGGGAGGCGACCTGGTCGGACCTCTGGGCTGCCAGGCGAGCGCTGTCACCCTGGGATGGTTGGTCACTTCGGGGGAACCAGACCCTGCCCGGCACTCACCTGTGTGGGAGGAGGGAAGGGGCAGCCGATGGGACACTTGGTTACTGGCTAAGCCCTTGGGGTAATCTCCCTTTGCTCCCATGCTTTGGGTGGCAGTGGGCAGCTTATGTGGGATTTTGGCTTTTGGATGTGCCAGAGGAGACAGCCTTACAAAGAGCAGAGGTCCCACTTATTTTCACCCACTTCCAGGTCATCCTCACCACCACTGAGCCTAGCCATCCCTCTCCTGTAGCAATGGAGAGTTCCTCCCTCCCTGAAATCAATGCCTCATGTGCAGACTGCACCGGGAGAGGACATGGGGGTCTGAATATGTCCACTCCTCCACTTAGCCCCAGGTACTACATCACAGTGCCTGTCATCGACTCAGTCATCTGTGCTGTGGGACTGACAGGCAACTCTGCTGTCATCTATGTAATCTTCAAAGCACCAAAGATGAAAACAGTAACCAACATCTTCATCCTCCACCTGGCCATTGCTGATGAGCTCTTTACCTTGGTGCTGCCCATCAACATAGCTGACTACCTGCTCCTGCAGTGGCCCTTTGGAGAGCTCATGTGCAAGCTCATCATCTCCATAGACCAATACAACACCTTCTCCAGCATCTACTCCCTCACTGTCCTGAGCATTGACCACTACCTCGCTGTGGTGGCCACCACCAAGTCCAGGCAGATGTCCTGCCACACCTACTGAGCAGCCAAGGTCGTGAGCCTCTGTGTCTGGTCCTTGGTCACTGTCATCATCCTGCCCTTTGCTGTCTTTGCTAAGATACACAAGGAGTAGGGATGCTCCTAGTGCGTCTTCATGTTCCCCCACCCCGAGAGTGTCTGGTGGAAAGGCAATTGGATCTACACCCTTCTTTTAGGCTTTGTCATCCCAGTGTCCACCATCTGCACCCTCTACACCACCATGCTGTGCAGACTGAGACATCTGCAGCTCCACTGCAATGCCAAAGCCCTGGACAAAGCCAAAAAGAAGGTGACAGTGATGGTGGTTGTTATCCTGGCTGTGTGCTTGTTCTTCTGGATGCCCTTTCACCTTAGCACGGTGGTGGCCCTCAGCATGGACATCCCACAAACTCCACTTGTCACTGGGATTTCCTACTTCATCACCAGCCTAAGCTATGCCAGCAGCTGTTTGAACCCTTTCCTGTATGCCTTTCTGGATGACAGTTTCCAGAGGAGCTTTCGCAAACTGATAGATCGCAGAGCCACCTCATAAAGTCAGCACAGCCCTCTGTCCTGCCCTGTGTGCCTCCCACAGTCACCAGCTTCTCCTGGGTGATTCCAGCCCAGAGATTGCTTTCTCTCCAGTCTCCTTGTGAGGGCCCACAGGGCTTCAGGTTGTCTGACTACACAAGACACGAACTGGGGCCAGCTGGATCTTTCTCAGTCGTCCTGCACTCATTTCCTTAGCACTGCTTTCCTTGCCCTGTTTGTTTGGTTAGTTAATTAGTTATTTAGTTAGGTAGTTGTTGGGTTTTTTTTAATTCCTTCTCTCTAATGTGCTTTCTGACCTAGGTTTGAAGCTGCCATGGGTCCCTCTTCCCTTTATAAAGGCGTTTTTTTGTGAACTCAAGACACACAACTGTCTCAATTACTGGTGACATGTAAAGCTCAATAAAAGTGTGTTACCAAGTGTCCTGCTTAATGATTCCTCAGCCTCTTTCCTACCTACAGGACCTGCTTACCCAAAGTCTAGCAAACTTAGCAGTATTGAAAAAGCACAACTCCAAAGGTTAAGGAATAAACCAAAGTATTGATCTCATTATGTTTTACAGAGGACTTAGATAAGGTAATCAAAGTCCATGATAACACATGTGTAAGAGAGATATCAGTCTGGAATTAAGAAAAAAAGAGCAAGTCCTCCCTTATGAATAAAATACACAGGTGTAGGTTTGGAGCCACTTGCTGCAGAAAATAGCTTAACAGTGCACTTGTTATTAGTTTGCAAAAAAATGCAGCTTTTGTTTACATCAGAAGTGGTAAATACTTTATTATTTGTCATGTATTTGTGGGCTATTGCACTTACAGATATTTAGTTTGTGGTCCTAGAAAACAGAATCAGAAGGTATCTTCAGAACCTTTCAGTTACCTTTTAAGGGTTTGAAAAGATCCTTCTGAAACATGGGGAATATTCTGACTTCTTCCCTTAGAAATCAGAAATAACTTGCAGTAGTTAAGCTACTTTTAAACTATCCCTCACATACCTGTGTTCCACTTTTTGGTAAGATTCATTAATATTTCTCTTAAGAAGGAGAAGTGAAATAATAATAAATTTTTAAAAATACCCAAAAGAAAGGTTAAATTTACCTGAAGTATGAGAGAGGGTGAAAGTTTCACTAACATTCTTATGTCCAAACACTGCATGAGGAGGTTTTTTCCTCCTGTCTCATCTCCTCTTTTAGTCCTCTAAGGAAAGCTAAAATATATTGAGGACTGAGAAAATATTTGCAATCACTTAACATTTCTCATCTTAGAGGTCTTCACTGCACTTTCCTTCAACATATGCTAAATCAGTGTAACACAATTTTTGTTAGATATTTTCACCTCCTCTGAATACAGAGAGATAGAGAAATGTGGGTAAGGAATTGCATTTCCACTTACACAGGAGGTTATGATGGATTTCAGGAGGTGCATAAGGGTTTGGTTGGCACATGATCATGTTTGCAGGTTGCTCCTAAGAGACCTTGCACCAGGTCTTTTCCCACTGCTGCAGTTTAAAGATAGGCCATAGGCATATGGAAAGTTTCTTGAGCTAAATCCTTCCACAGAAACTCCAAATAAAAATTTTACCTGCAGATTATAGCAATTATGCACCCTAATACTTTATAATAACATATAACTGGGTTGACACTTGAATCATTTCTCCTTATAAGACATTAACATTCTCTGAGACAGTCAGTGCTATGTTCAACACCCAGTCTATCTATTATGGAAATGGAAGGACTCCTTTGGGGAACGACAGTGTTGTTCTGTTTCATTGGAGGGTGTATGACTTAACTTCCATCAGACACAGAATCTGGCCTTTGGAAGAGCAAGCCCAAAAGGTGTGGAGCAGCCATTTCCACACCACATTAAAAAATGTGTGCTTCAAGAGCTGGTGTCCCACACTTTATCTTTCTGCCTGAAACAAAGGGTAATTAAGTTTTCCCACCAGCTGCCTGATGGTCAGTCACTTGCCATGGAGAAAGAATTTAGTCTGTATGGGCCAAGCAGCAAAATCTCTCTTTGTTTGGGCTGCTGCTACATACACCATCTCTGTGTAATTCTCTAGTCACCATGTTCAGAACAACATTATTTGCTTAAAGACTGCATACAGTTTAAAAAGTCAGCAAGTTTATTCTCAGAAAAGACATTTTCAGCACTGTTGTGCCCTTGTTGGTGGTGATCCTTCCCTGAAAACTGATGAATGCCAGTGAAATAAAATTCTCTGTGAAACTGTGACCTTATTGGCACAGATTTTAACATTGTGTGTGATAGTGACCACCTAAGTGGTCGTGCTGCTATGCAGTTAAATTTGTCTCCTCACCTGTCAGGAGACAAATTTTCTTTTTACCCCAGAAATATTATTGAAACTTTGGTAGCTTTGTTGTGCTTCTCAAAAACTTACTCTGTACCTATACATCAAACACATCTCTGAGATGCTGACTGATAGTTATGGTAAATTATAAGAACAGTCTGGTTTGTATTCCATTTTTATCTAGCTTTGAATAACAAAATTTTAACTGCTCCTGAACAATCTAATCTGGTTCAAGTTTTTTCATAAAGATGCAAGCAGAGTATCATCTGTGGTGATATCATCCTTCCCTAAACTCCTTCTCCTTCTGAAGCCACATCTTATCTATTCTTCATAGCAGGGTGAACACCTGAGAAGAATTCACTGTTTCTCCAAATGCCTGGAGTTTTCCCAGGGTTGTTGGTCACAGAGCACACCAAGGCTCGAGCAATGCCTGGCTCTGACAGGGGTGCTCAGCTCAATTCCAGGTGCTGGGCAGGCCCATTGTGCCCAGCTGAGCTGTCTGCAGGGTCTGGGGCATGTCTGGGAGCCTCTCCCACTGCAGGCATTGCAGACTGACATCCCCTTGGAGCAGGAAATTGAGTCTGGAGAGCCTGAGGAGGGTCCTGAGCATTAAGTAAGGCCCCCTGGCATCTTTCAGAGCTTCCATATGAAAACAATACTTAGTTCTTTCAGCATATGCCCGTTTTGTTTGGGAGATAGAACATTCTGGCAGAGCCAGACCATGTGACCCAAACCATCACTCAGCAGGAGAGGTTCAATTTTCAATCCTGCTGGTCTGCAAGGATGACTTGGTGTTGTATAGATGCTAAACTTTGGCTACCAGAGCAGCAATAGATGATAGTATAACAATAAATTTGCTCTCCTTAAGCATTTCTTTTTTCTTTTTTTCTGGAGGAGTAGTTTATGTTTCTGTTCAGCCCATGTTTAACCAGCTATAACAAAATTGAAGAGTGTCACATTGTGAGACAATAGAGTTTCTGTAAGGAAGTATTTTATATAAATGGAAATATTTTATATATGAAAATGAGTGAAATAAAAATGAATTCATTTTCTCCACACCATAACTTGCAACTGATATTGCAGATATTTGATGCAGACTTCCAGAGGGAAAGCAGAGAAAATAGAAAAACAGATTACATAAATAAGTAGAATGGAATTAAATTTTCTGGGTACTTATGCCTCATCCTTCCCCTCTATTTGTACCGCCCTGACAGGTGTTAAATTCAGCATTTTGAACTGTTGGCCACTGCCTAAAAGCATGCAGCAAATTGTGTGTGTGTGTGTGTGTGTGTGAGGGGGACACTTGGCAGGGAACAAGATGTAAAGGGTAGGAAGGGCTGTGTTCTCAGGACTGTGGTTGGTTAGAATATGAGGAGCATACACCTGTAGAATGCCTGATGCCTCTCTCAGCAGAAAGCAGGGCTGAGAAAACTCCTGGAACACAGAAGGGTCTGAGCCTTGGATAAACACAAAGAATGACAACAGGTGTTTGCTGGTTGGATTGCAGTTAAACCTCTTAAGTCAAGGCAGGAGAAAACAGTGTCATTTCTTTTCTGTTTAAGTCAGTATTCAGCTTCCCACATGGCAAAATAATTTGATTGAACAGAACCAGGCCTCCAGCTTGTGGCAGACTTGTCAGCACCAAATGTTTTCAATGCCTTGACTTCTAAAAGGCAAGCACTGCTTTTCATTAACATCTCCCTGTAGTCTCTATACAGCAAGCTGTAGAGACCCAGAGGGTAACACTGTGTGTGACTGCCAAGCACAACTTCAGCCAGGAACCCATGTGTCCCTTGGCAGCTGAGACACATCCTGGGAGCTCTGGTTAAAGATCTCTGGCAAACAGATATTCCTGCAGGACCATGACTTTTCCATAAATTGTGTTTAAAAATCACCCTGCATACCTTCCCAGCAACAGCACAGTGGCCTGGCTATTCCTGAGCCAGCTGCCCCAAACCCAAAGCTGATGCTGACCACCACTCCTATATTTCCCTTTCCAGAATGCTTCCAGTTCCTGTTCCTTTTAATCAATGAAAAAGATCCTTTTTTCCAAATAAAACATTTGTGACCAAAAGCTTCCACAGTTTTCTTGTGTTTTGTCAAAATCAGTACTCCCATTTCTAAAGAAAATTAATACTCTATTTTTAGGTCTAATATTTTTAGTAATAGTTTAGTCATAAGGACTTTATCTTAAATGAAGAATACACTAATTTTGCCTAGTTATATTTGAGCAGATGGAGTTCTTCTCTATGAGTTCAGAACTTCTAAAATTTTCAGAGCCTGGAAATACAGTAAACATTCCTTTTCCAGAGACTATTCCCATGAGGCCCAATTCAATGGCATGACATCCAAAACCTTAAAAATAAAACATAATTAAATTAATTGCTAATTAATCAAAAAGAAAAACAAAAAGGCTATTCCATTCACCCAGTGCAGACAGCAGATGAAAGAACAGTTTACAGGCTTGAATTTAACAGAGCAACATTTAGACATCAACACCATTGTCTAATGCACACAGCACAACATGCAGCTGGCAAAACTCCTGTATGTTCACATGTGCAAAAGAGAGGCATTTTCATTAAAAGAGACTGTGATTCTTCTTCTCTTTCTGTAAGCAGCTGCTTATAGGAGCAGCCCAATCATGACAGGGAAATAATTCTGTTCGTAACCCTGTCTGAGGGCTAATTGCCCACCAGTGTCAGTAAGGATCTTGCAGACAAGCCCAACCCAGTTACACTGGTCCCCAGTCCTCTCAGCTCATTTGGCCTCTTTCTGTTTCAAAATAGTTCCACTCTGGACAATAGAAGAATTTTCATTCTCAATAGAGCAAATTCTTTACATTGTTTTGCAAATTTAAAGCATAATTGCAACACAAAGGCAACCTTTTTTTTCTGCTTTACAAAGTAAAAGAAAAATAAATTAAACTCTGCATAAGTTTTATATGTTTTCCATTTTCCCCATCTTCTTTCACAGTCATTTTTAGGAAGCATGAAGAAGAAGCACAAACCACCAACTTATTGCTATTCGAGACTCCACAAAAGCTTTCAAAATCTTTTTCAATTTACAAAACCTTTATACCACCAGAGGGAGTTCAAAGACAGATTATTCAGCAAATGTTCTGAGTGGAAGTGAATTTCTGCTGTAATGCCTGACACTTATCATGCATTTTTTTTGTAAGGCATCTTTTCCTCAGATTTTATTCAAATTTATTGTTCTATGATAAACAGAAGTATAACAAAATAGCTTTAATAAAGACCAGAATTTTCTAGAGGTGTGATCCCAAACCTGTTTGCCATTTTTCTGTTTCTTTATAAGCATCCTCTTCCAGTGAAGAGTGACAATTCTCACTAATGATGTCTGGATGCAGCTGAGAACACAGCAGATGCTGCACATCCCCACTCCCACCCAATCAGCCCCCCAGAGGGACTGGTTTGGGGGAGCACTGGGCAGCTGTCACTGACATAAAGCAGAGGCTGTGTCAGCAGGCAGAGGCCAGCTCTCCTCCACACCATTCCTCAAACTAGGGCAGCCCTGTGGAGCCCCAGCTGCCTCTGGGCAAGGATTTGTGTGTCTCTGTTCTCTGTTTCACACTGTTGTCATTAGCTGGAATTTTTTTCCCCATTTGCCTTTTTCTTGTCCTTGGTTCTTTTTATCCCCACATTGTATTTAATGTTTTGGGCACTTGCCTCCGTTCAGCTTTCAGCCCCAAGATGGCACTAGTTCTTCACTGACAAGCCGTCACTGTTTTCCTAAACCAGAGTTAAAGACTAAAAAAAAATGTTCCTGAGCAGTAATTTGAACAATGTGTTAGAGGATAATACAAATTAGCAAGGGGAAACAAAAAAATACTGGGTTTTTTTATTGTAAAATATATATAAAATAGCATGAACCATACATTTTCTAAAAAATGGAGATTAGTACTTTTTAACAGGTACTGGTTGAACAAAGTGTGCTGAAATCATAGGAGTAGTTTGGGTTAAACCTAGATTAAAACTCCTTTTTGCTCCTAGATTCAAATTTTTAGTTCAGACACTAGACAGATCAGTAAGGGAACAAATTCTCAACCAAAACTCTCAAGTCCTTAAACAAAACTGGGGATTTTCTTTAGAGAAAACATGTCCAAAATATTTTATTTTTTAAGGTGTATATTAAGTAAAAGAAAATCTGTATGTTTCTAATAAGGAGCAAGTAGCTTAATAATTCAAATATCTGGCAGAATTTCCAGGAGCTGTAAGTGCAATGGGCTTGGATACAGTTTGTGTGATTTTCATAAACGAATAGCCTACATTATAATGTATTTTCATAGAATATTACAGGCTCAGGTGTTGCTGCAGCCCCCTTCAATACTGCAGTGTCTATTTGTGTTTCTTGTTGTGTGGAAGTCATACAACATGTCCATGTGGCAGCAGATCTCTTTCCTGTGGGAGGAAATCTGGGCTACACCACCTGGCACCTGATGGGTAAGCACTCCTCAGCTCGAGCTCTGAGGTGCTTTCCTTCTGCATTACACCCCTGCCTACTGAGGCCAACTCAAATCAGTAGGAAAGTGTTAGAATAGTGGAGGTGCTGGCTGGTTGTTATTTTCTGCTGATGCTGTGGTTGCACTGAGATCCTAACTAGTCCAGGTTGTCTGGGTAGACATTCACCTGCCTGAAGAAAATCAAAGAGATGCACAAGAGAATTTGCAATCTAACAGAGATAGA
This sequence comes from Rhipidura dahli, assembly GCA_013399225.1. NCBI lineage: Eukaryota > Metazoa > Chordata > Aves > Passeriformes > Rhipiduridae > Rhipidura > Rhipidura dahli. The sequence continues at coordinate 47,237 of VXAC01005937.1, forward strand.
CACTGTCTTACTTTTCTGGGGACTCTGGTCTCCTGGAACACTGAGAGGACCATGAGCTTGCTTCCCTCCTTGTCTCAGGAGAGACATGTATTTCCCAAGGTGTACTTTTCATTCTGCATTAGATTCACCTCAAAACTGAACCTGCAAAATTGCACATGGGCTTTTATGCCTCACTCCCTGAATCTGTGTAACAAAATGGATCTTCAGCTATAGAAATAACAGGGCTGATTTCTGGTTGGCATAGTGACATAGCAGCAGTATGCTATATAAAACTATCATGTGATTTACATTAGGTACCTATGGAAGCTATTGTCTTCATCTTTGATGGGCCTTAGAGTCTGGCATTTGTTCTCTGAGATGAGCTAAAGCTACCCAGCTATCAGCAAGAGCTAGTGTGATGGATCATTGTTGGTTTGGGGTGCTGCAACTTGTGATGAGAAATTTGAACAAGAAAATATGTGAACTTATTATAAAGAGAGAAAGTGCCTAGCTCTCATTTTTGGAGATACCTTGACCAGTTCAAAAAGCCAAACCCAAAACCAAAAAAACCCCACCAAACCCACCTTCTAAGGAGCACTGAAGTAATAAAAGGAAAATATTCAAAAGATTATGGTAATCCTTCCCTCCTTCTAAAGTTTTGATACTTCTCTGATGTTCTTGTTCATTCACAGAGCCTGTATGTGGTAAAGAGCATACTAAAATGTTAAACATCTCCACAAAAACTGCTATTCCCAAAAAGATCAGAACTTCAACACTCTTGACAAACTTTTTCAGTGTGATGAAGAGTTCTGCTGACTCTTACTTAAACTCCACTGAAATCAAAAACACATAAAGAAATGTCATCTAGATAAATTAATCCTGGTATAAGTAACTTAACACACAGTTAAATAAACCAAGTCAAACCAGAATATATGACAGAAGAACCAATGCAGAAATCACTCTAACAGGCCCTACTGTAGTTAGCAAACATATTTTGAATTTTTCCCTTTATCAGTTACAGGACTCTTATTCAAGGTTGATTAAATCTGAGATGGACAGTCTCCATTCCTCCATGACTAGGCAGTAAATGAAGTGGCTCTCAGTGGCTATACGACACAGTTAATTTTTTCCACATTTTCAAGGACCACTACTACTGAGTCACAGTACTGTAGCTAGAAGCATTCAAGAAAAAAAATATCAATTTTAAAATGCTGAAACAAATCCACTATTTCAGAGTTACCATTCTGGATCAAGGCAATGGTCTCTTACGTCAATCAGTCTATTTTCAATGGATCTTATGTTTCTTGATGTGGTGATGCACAGATGTTCTCAAGGACATTATTACATAACGTGTGTGGGCTGGTGGCAAACACTGTTACCTGTCAGAATTAAATCTGGCAAGGCAGAAATAGAAACCTTTTACAATTCTTTTTATTATTTGTACAGTGAGAGCATACAGGGGGCCAATAGGATTCTTCTGGGCTGGGCATTCTGCAAAACACTGACTAAAAGATTTTGGTCATAAATAAAATTAAAACTAGTTTCTTTGAGGCAAGGAAATAAGTGGACAAAGGAAGAAGTTCTAGAACACATTAAGGGTGGGAAAAGCAAATTATGGATAAACTTAAATTTCTTTCCAAAATATGGCATGAAATTTGAGAAGAAAACTACCAAAAGAGAAGACAGAAGCTCTCTAGCATCCTAGAAAAGGTGAGCAGATGACCCTACATGCTGCACATCAACAGGGCCCAATTCCATTCACCAGTTACAGCTGCTCATGGAGGGAATGCTTTCCATCCACTCACCAGCTGATTCAGAGGGAAAGGAGAGGGAAATCCCTAAAGCAAGGATGAATACCTATTCTAGTTTATCATAGCATGTGAAAGACAAATTGAGTTATATACAGTGCCATTATTCATCCAATATGTGACTTTATTATCAGCACCTACATGCTACATTAAATTAACTCTTCAGAACAGCTCTACAGTTAAGACAGATCTCACATACTGCTCTGGGGGAGTCCAGGTTCCACTGGTTTTTCTCAAGTTCAGACCTTGTTCACTGAGGATGTTAAGTCAGGACCTTCTTTTCCTCCTCTGCCCTATCAGTCATCCCATCAATCTCTCTTTACAAGCTCACAGGTGCTCTGCGAAATTAATTTCTTCTACTTTTTCAGGGTCTTTAACATGTCCCTATCAGAGAGCCAGGCTCCACTGTGCATTTCCTTTTGTCTTCTGAAGTGCCTCAATCAAGTTTATGCCACCACTAAGATGGAATGAAGTAACGTTCTTTACTGAGGCGTCAGCTGCTCTTCTGTTCTTCTCTTTTCTACTTTTAGGAGACTCCAGCACTCTCTGCACAACAATGCCTCCCACTGCTTCTGCAAGGGGAGTTTGTCATTTATGGTATGCTGCAAAAGCTTTTAGGAATTTCTATCCACCTGCTAAGAAGCACACATCTGTTAGGGGCCATGAAGAAAAGCAAAGCAAAGCAAGGCAGCAGCAATGCTAAATCTTAGAGGATGGAAAATGTGGCATAAATGAATAACTGCTTCCTTTGTTGTTAAAATGTGTTTGTACTCAGAAAAACATCTTGCAGCAATTTGTTAAAAGAAAATCTGACCCACAGTTAGCTGATATTAATAGGAATGGGGAGAAGAATGGCTCTCAGGTGCTTCCATACTGGGGGTGCTGCACACTAAGGAACCCAATGCAATTCTCAGACAAGGATTATGAACCTCCTTAATACGCAATGGTAAAATTACCAATGCTATACGTGCTATAATTGTATGCATACACATACACTTACTAAACACATAAATAAATAAAGCAATTTATGACATTAGATGAGGAAATCATGAACCTACCATATAATTTCTGTTATAAAATTGCAGAGGAAAAAAAGTATGCTATGAACTAAAGATGTGGCTAAGCACTACAAGCTATAATACTAATATGTACAAGGAATCAGCCAACCTAAATAATTTACTAAACCAATGGAAATCATCCAAATCTTAATCTTATAATTTCCAACCACTTTCCCAGCAATTTTATTTCAATAAATGGGTCCAAAAACTGTGTTTTCGACACTGTTCATAGTACATTATGTAGGTATTATAACGTAGTATGTGAATTCAATTGCTCCAAATTTAAATTAAAGAGTTTTTAACTCCATTTTAATTTGCTTTCTAACAGAATATTTGACTATATTTTATTATTATTAAACAAAAAATCTGGCTGTCAGATTTTGTGTTTTTATTGCACGTTTTATGTGTAGAACTGTAGCTACAGTATGCTAAGTAGAAAACTACAGCTAAAAATGAATTTTCTACATATTTGGAACTCTGCTTACAAAAATTAAAAGTAATTGAAAATGCCTGAGAAATTTATGCAGTGTGTAATTACAAAGTGGTAGAAGTATGATTATAGACTTGCTAATAAGCTTTTCATTTCCTTCCCACTTATTTTAAATATTGCTTCATCTTAGATGATTTATTTCTTTCTTTCATAACAAGAGAAGGTTTTCCAAAATGAGGATTTTCATAGAGCTTTGCTATTTTGCAAAGGAATGAGTTTCCAGGAACTGTTTGTATTCAGCAATAAGCTCTTACATAATAACATTGTTTTAAAAAGAGAAAGTTAATGCAAACCTCCTAGAGCACCTTGGTCCAATGAAAATTAAATCAGAGCTGTTCAGTATATTCCACTTCTTGGAATCAAAAGTAGTTTGGATGGGAAAAAAACCCCACAACTGAACAAATAACCCGCAGATCTTTGAAATTATACATGCAAACCTTGGCAACATTTATCTGGAAGCAGCTACTTCATCAGAGTAAGGATGATTGCTCTTTCCATCACTAACCTTAAGATCGGGGTGGAGGTGCGGGGGAAATCAATTCTTCAGAGAAACAGGGAGTAACAGGAAAGAATTTGCTCTAGGAAGGTTGATGAGCATAGGCAAAAAGCAAGGAAAAACCAAGGAGTCCTCGGTTCTGTCCTTTCTTGTTCTCTTTGCACCTTTCAGTGAATAAATGGTGCATTGTTTAAGAACTCTCAGCTGCAGGGAAAGATGTGCAGCTGAGGTGCTCTTTGCAGTCTCACTCAGTTACCTGTCCAAAGGCTGCCCAGTCCTAGCTCTGGAACACCTTAAAGCAGAGAGGGCCTGCAGTAGGGATGTGCTTACAGAGAGCCTCTCTGGGGGTCCTCACCAACAAAACTGTGTTCACCTACCACAAAACTACTGATTTCCTGGCTTGCAAATAGATGTTTCCCAATCTAGCCAGAGTCTGATGTGTATCTGAGAGCTTTCTTGTTTTCACTGCAGCTGTCATGTCTGAATGCAGAAACTCACTCTGAACAAATCTGCACTTATTAGGAAGTCATTTTAACAAAGTGTTTCCAGCTGACTCTGACAAGGACTTTGTAAAAGCAATTTTATTTTTTCTGACTGTTTTCCTACATGGTAACAGAGATAAGAGAGCCATGTAGTGCATCATACCTCATGTGTTGTTTGTCACTAACATAAGTGTGACAGGCAGCACCTGGTCTGAGCAACGAGTTTGAACCACTAATGAATACCACAAAGACACCTTGCAGGGTCAGATTAACTTATCTGTGGATAATTTATCTGTGGAAAAGAAGTGCAAGAGTGAGCACAATTTTTTCTCCACTTTGCAGGTGGTTTCACAAAGTAACGGCGGAAGCCAGGTCTTTTCAGAAGTCACATTGTCATTGAGGGCAACATAGGCTTTGAAAAAGACTTACCTCAGTAAACTCCACTAAACTGCAGCACTGTCTCCTGTCAGCTCATGCTGATATCACACAAATATTCCCCTCCTCATCAAGAGTATAGCTTTGCCTTACAATACAGTTTTATGGTTTACTCCTTTCACACTCCTTTCACTGTTGTATATATACAACAGTGCATACGTATTTAACAACCCACTGAGACATCTGCATCCAAAATAAACTAATTGTAATAAATAGGAATTTTTATAAAAATGAGGCAGGTATTGGTATTGTGTGTGTGTGTATATATATATATATACACACACAGTATATATATACACACACACACACATTACTGCTTGTTTCTCCAAAGCAACATCAGCTCAAAAGCCCGTTTAGGTGCATCTTAGTATCTTTCTGCAAAGCTCATCTGAACTCCCCAAAGTAAAAGAAACTTTGCCATCTGAACCAAATCTTACACACCTTTCTATTTCCCATGAAAATCCTGGTCAGTGTATTGATTTTTTTTTTCCTTCTGCACAGATCAGGAACTTTTCAAATACACTAAACTGGAAAATAACACAAAGGAATTCTGAGAATGTGATCTAACAGGTAAATTTTATTATTCCTTTTATGAGAGATATCTACTCAGGTGCTATTCTACTGAGGTGAGAATGGAGATATGCATGCCAAAAATCTGATGCAGAATATGTTCTAAAATTATAACTACTGTGAAGTACATTTCAAAGCAGAACTTTTGTTCAGGGTTGGCAAAATGGGAGTAAACAAATAGAAAAGGTCTGCTAACATGCTTTGACTGAAGTCTGTCCAATTTCTGAGGTTGCTTTAGCCATTCTCTGTCAACTAACTCCTCAGGGGAATTCTGCCTGACTGAAAACACAATGACCTCACCAGATTCTGGCAACCTGCTTTAGCTGAGCTGAAGATGGAAATGCCTTTAACTGTACTTTCTTGAAAGCTGAGGAGTCATCTCATTACCAAAAACCCTAAGGAAGAAAAATAGTCTTTGCACTGTTAGAAAGACATTTCAGGTCACATTATGGTTGTTACAGGTAGATTACTCACCATTTATATCAAGATGTTCACCTTCAAGAGGAAATATTTTCTTGTTGAAGTTTCCAAGAGACAGCATTTTATCCAAGCAGATGTGTGCTGGAAACAGTTTTTCTTTAGGAAAAAACTAATTCTGCCTTATTCAAAATAAATACTATTGACATTCTAATAATGTTTTGTATGATACAGGCATTATATATAATTTGTTTCACCCAGCTGTATTATCCCACAGTCATGCAGGCCTATAGATTATGTCAGTAATCTTATCAATAGTTCTGTAATAACACAGTATCTCAGTGAAAGAGATTATCTAAACACACAAAATAATGTCCTTATTTTAAATGGAAATAGTTCGCCTTATGAGGGGTCTTTGCCAGGAGTTAAAACACCAATTATTTATATCTGTTACATTGATCTATAACTCTTTAACAAATTAATTTCACATGTATTCTATGAGCTCTCATAGGCTTAAGAGGAAAAAAAAAAACTTCCTTTAAGCTGTTCTTCTACCTTTTAGAGTCTTCACTTTTTGATCCTATCCAAGTCCTTTTCAATATCTCAGATAGCAGAAGTGTAAAATAATCTCTCCGTGCAGGAATATCAGCATCAGGCTCTGAGAAAGAATTTTTTAAACAGAGAATTCAAGCACTGAAGAGTTAATGGGGAATGCCATTTAATCAGCTCCTCAATAGTGTAAGTTCATGGCAGTTTCAAGAGGACAGTAGTATTTTTAAAGGATCTTGCCATAGCAGATTCAAACCATCCATTCAGCTGCAGTCACATATGCTCAAATTAATTTTACTGCACATTAATTTTTCTTGTAGCACAGGTAGTACCACTGATGAGTTTTAAGACTGAGATAAAAATTAGTCTCTAGTTAAAGCTATTAACATCAACAAGGATGCAGGGTACTTTGCACTGTGTTGCCCACCCTGAAACATCAGTCTTGAAAGCAAGAAAAATGGATAAAAACACAGTCACTCTCCACTTAGAGGAGTATTTTCAGCTTGTTCATTGCATTGTGCAGATCATGTTTTGCAAGGTAGAAATGTAGCATTCCAAACCTCATGATTTCTATTTTTTAAAAAGTACTAGGTTATTTGTAACCTCATGATGATCAGCCAAAACTTCTTCATGACATAAAGAAACTAGAATTTCTCAAATTACCTCCAGGGAGGATTTTAGTTCCTTTTTTCCTAATTGGTTTTCCAAATTAGAAAATCTCCCTATCTGAAAGCTGCAGTAGTGCATTTGGGTGATAGTTTCCACCTAAAAAACTGAAAACTAAATCCATCAGATTTAAGTTCAAAATGAATAACATTGCAATGTAAGAAGGAGAGGGAAAAAAACCCCTTTAACCAAAATTTATATAGACAGTAAAGCTTGTGTATCAGAACTGCCAAGTGATCACTGTTTGGAATTGGTTCTTCTTCCTAAACAAGGATGTGGACTACAGTAGGGCAAAAAGTTATGTAATTACTCATGGCAGTGTTGTGTACTCTTTCTTAAGGGGTCGTGCTTTTGAATTCCTGCCTTTAACACGCATTTTTTCCTTCATTGACTAATCAATGTGGATAAAAAATGTGATAAACCACAGAATTAAAGTCATCCTCTTATCTGGCAAACATTTTCTGCCATCTTGCTTGTGTACACTTGCAGTGCTTCTTAAACCCTGCCCTTCTTTCACCTCCTCTCTGCTGTTCACCCACCCCTGCCTTTACCTGGTATGTTTGACAAAAGAAATAACTACTATTAAGTACAGATGGACCCCCAAATTTTGGTGCTTTGGTGTCAGCAGCTACCTAAATCATTCAGATATGCTGTTGGCTGGAGTTCCACCTCTAGGGAACCTTGGGAGCTTGATCAGGAACAGGAGAGGAAGAGTCACCAGAACACGCTGGTGCCAGTGGAGTGTCCACAGCCTAACCTAATGACAGTGAATAGGGGTAAGACATTTTCATGCACTAGAGACTAGAGGGAAAAGGGAAGAATTAAAATCTGAGAAGAATCAGAAGTATTTCCCATGCTGTATTTCAGGTGACAGAGATGACCAAAAAAAAAAAAAAAGAAAAAAATATAAGCCCTTTGTGCCTTTTCCCTCCTACAGGCAGTGAACCTCCTTCCAAACTCTTGGCAAGTTGCTATGGAAACTATCATCATGGCTACAAAAACAGGGAGGAATTATAGATTTCATCCATATATACATTATTTAATTTCATTCAAGAAAGATAAATGGTACAAGGTGGCAGACCCTGTTACCAAGGCAGTTTCACCCTAGGGAAGGAAGGACCCTCTGCAGAAGGGATCTTAGCTGACCTTCAACACTTTGGCCAAGGTCAGCCAGAGGAAAAGAACATCAACAAACTCTGCCCCTCTTCAGCTGAGAACAGTTAGTGCAAGACGCCCATTGAAAGGAATGAGAGACTTGTCTTTACAAACAAGCTCTGGGCCTGCTGGTTGATGAAATTAGCACTGAGAGATAAAAAGAAACAATGAAAAGGGTTCCACTGATTGATGAATTGGAAGAGATTTGTCTCTACAAACAAACTATAGGTCTGCTGAAAAATGAAATTGGATATTGAGAGATGAAGGAAACAATGGGAAGAACCATAAATTCAATAAGAATTAAAATAAAGGGGTGGGGGGGTTATACATTAGAGGGGAACCTTAGGTGTTTCAGAAAGTCTGTACCTCTCAAGTACCTCGGCCAATGGGGAAAGAGAGAGGGAAATGCAGTTGGGAAATTAGGATAAATAGGAGGCTGTGCCCTCCAAAAATCTGAGACACCCCAGGGGAAATGCCCCATGGCCTCTCCGTTTATCTGAATAAAGACTGGACTCCTCTGTCTCCTTTTTGGACATAAACCTCTGATGATGCTTGTGGATTAATTTTCCTGACACCATCAAGGACTTTCATTTATTTGTTTGGTTGAACTCGTGTAACCTGCCAAAACAAGAGTCCCATCACTCCTCTCCTCCTGTTTTGCATCTTGACACTGCATTAGGAATTTATTCCTGTGTCTAAGCAAAGAGGTTTGGGAACCATTTCAACATTAGTAACTCTCTAAGAAGGCACTAGGCATAGATGTCTCCACCTCAAATTTAGCTATTTGAAAAACAGCAATGCAGAGAAAGGAAATAAAAGAGTAAAGAAAGCAACATTTGCCAGGTGTGCTTTCAAATAACAAGGTACACAGTTAGACCCAGCCTTTCCACTGCTCCCATGCCTCTGAGAGTTTAAATACTCCTATATTATTTAATAAATTTGGAGGAAAAAAGTCAAATATAGCACTGTGCATATAAGGAGAGCTGTAGAAGGAGAGAAAGAGGGGGTAAGGGACTCTTAACTTTTCCTGGATTTTATTTTACTTTCTTAAAATTAAAATACACTTAACACTTGCTGAACAACCACTTCAGAAATGTTTGCAACTTAAAGCTTTTTAATGGCAGCATACAGATGGATGGAGGGAACTGGAAGATTCAAGCCATGTTACTCTGCAGTTCTCCAAGCTGAATTAAACAGTCCTATACAGGAAAACTGTAAGAACCTGGCCAGAACCTGTGCCTTCTTCTTTGTCTTTTCCCTTTCAAACTGACAAAAAAGTTTCCTAACCAGAAAAAAGGGTATGGTATTTTGTAACTAATTTATCTTCCTCTTAGTTTACCCTGCTGGTTCTTTTACCACTCTCTCTGTCCTGCTTCACTGAAAATAAAAGGAAATAATTACAAGGTAAATTCCCTTTCCTGACAAAACTTTCAGAGCTATAAAAAATTGGCAAGCATTCTAAGTTTAGGACTGTAAAAAGAAAGCCTTGTCTTCCTAGGCCCCAAACCACTAAACACTGATCCAGTCATAAGCACATGAGTAATTTAAGTGAGCTCTTGGATTGAAGCCAATAGATAAATGTTAAATATGTGCCTGTCCCAGCCAATGCACACAATCTGGTTTTAAATGTGACATTTACATATATATATATCTTTTGCAGTTGGGGAGATTAGAAAAGCTGTTTATAAACCAGAACATAAGGCTAAAATCGTGATTAAAATTGTCCTGAAAGTCTCTCTGGTGATATTATGAAGCATTGTATAATTTTGTTTGCAAAAGCTTGGAAAAAACAAATATTAATGCAATTTACACTTAGCCCACTTTCCACTAAATATGACATGTAGAAAAGCTATGAAGAGTAAAACAAACAGATTCTATGCACAACAGAAAATTTCAAAACAAGTAAAATCCATGGGGTGTTGTTGAGTGTTACCTACTTCAGTAGCATTGAAAGACAGCTGTGAGTTAAAATTACAGTTTAATTTGCATTAATGCATTTTCACAAAAATCACAGAAAGAGGAGAACATCTTATCTTTTTTTTTTAACTGAAATTCAAGGGAGGGAAAAGAGAGGATGTTTTACTCTGCAAAGAAAATAATTATTCAAATTTGACAGGCAAATTGAGCTAACTGCATCTAAGATGAGTGAATTTAATGTTTCCAGACGCAATTTTTTTGCAGGCTTAACTGTCAGATAATAAAATAAATTCCAGCATTTTGTTGCTTAGATAACATATTAATATTTTCATAAGTATGTTTTCTGACATCCAGGCAAAAATAGAGATTAATAAACAGAGATGCTTCAGCATTACCACAGCATTAAAAGAGAAGGAACTAACCCTGCATCCTTTGAATATAGCAATAATCTCCCTGACCCTGTGATAAATTTTTATCAGTGGGATTTAGTTGTTCCATCACACTCAGGAATTTGAAGAGGCATCTCTGTAGCTTTATAGCAAATCCTATTGATGTCTTTGCAGAGAACTCAAGCAGGACTTAAATTGGGTCTTCAAGGGGCTTTATGCCCATTACTGCTGCAGCTGACCTTTACATCTCTCATCCTACAGGAAATCTGCTTGTGCACTGGGGCTCCCTGTGCATCCATCATCAGATCAGGCAATACAGATTAGATGGGATGGGGACACTTGCATGAGCCTTTGAGAAGAAGGGACTGCTTAATCTGGCCCTCTGGTTGGGAGCTCCCACACTTTACAACACACAGCTCTGCTAATGCTACCTACATGATTAATATTTTTCAAAATCAAACATGGAGGCAGACACTTTCTTCCAAAGATGGCTGTGGCACCCATTCATCCCCAATCCACCAGCCCAGTGGAAAGAGTTTAAAGAGGAAGTAGATGAAGTGCAACTAGTCAACTTCAGTGTTCACATGCTCCAGGATCCTCTTGTTATCACAGAGGTAGTGCAAGTCTTAGGACCTCATGAAACACACCACCAATGCATAGGTGCTCAATGCCACATGAAGGATTTTCCAGTTTGTTCCCAGCGTGCAGTGGGATTAGCTCAAGGTGCGAGATGGGACACCACGTTTCTTCATCCTCGAGTGACATTAAGATACCCTGAGAAGACACTGAAAAAAGGATAATGGAGCAAGCAGAGTGTGAGTATGGGCTGCAGGTGCTAATTGGGTGTTGTCCAAAAGACTGCCTATGATCCAGTTTGTCATGTTTCTTCCCTTATCAAGGGACAAGAAGACAAGTGGCAGACAGCTCCTGTACGTCAGGTGGAAAAAGCCACAGATCAGGAAAAAAGTTTTTACAGATACTCCAGCCCAGGAATTGCTACATCTGATCTGAGAGAATTATGTTCCCAGCACATACACATTCTTCAGCAGTATGTGCTTTCCTGCAATATCATAATTTCCTCTAAGGATAAAAACTGACTGCCAGTTCATCAGTTTAGGAAAATTTCTCTCCTTTAATGAAAGAATGTCTTTCTGTATGTGAGTGGGAGAACTAATCCAAACAGCAGCAGAGTCCAGGGCCCACACATCTCAGAATTCGCAGTAAAATTGCATAATCAGCCTGCCAGTGCCCTAGGGCTTTTTATTAGGCATTTGGCAACAAGCTTCAAATAGGAGGCTCATTGTCCTAATTCTTCACACTGACCATTTTAAACCTATGCCATAGGACCTACCAAGGACTACGATGAACAGAATATGAAAAGATGGGGTACACACGACCTCCAGATCTCTGTAAGTACTGCTGTCTTTTCCTAGACACAGGTGATATTTTTCTTGGCACCCCTGTTTTTCTTCCAGGCACTGGACACATGTCATGATTCACCTATAAGTAGACACATATCCCAACAAACATAGACACACAGCTGGACAAAGGCACCCCAAGCCTGATCCACTTCCAGCATCTGGAGCTCAAGCTACTTCTGATATTTTCTGCATGAGTTGCCAGGCAAGATCAGAGAGGTACCTCTGAGAGTTATCCCAGAACCACATCTCACCTGGGGTGATCCTGTACAGTCATTCCAAAAGGATCTTCTCCCTGTGTTTGTTCTCCACATCTCTCCATATCTGTTTGAGGGCGAAAGCAAACCTCTCCTCCACACAGGGGAAACAGGACTCCCAGAAGATCACTACAAAGCCCAAACTCTTGATACAGTTCTTGCTGGAAAGCCAGTAGGTCAACCTCACTGTAGAGAAGGGAAAGACACTTGTCAGAGACAGGAGGCTGGAGAAATCTTGATTGCTTGTTTTCAAGTCTCCCTTTCATGAAAGATGATTTTAGAATTGCTGGATATTGCCAGTGCAACCTCCTTGCATGACAGATATATGTAAATTCATGGTTATACATGAATACATGTGTCATTCAAAGACAAGTTTCTCCTCTAACACCCATTTGCACAATTCTTTTCTGAAGGAGCAAAGAAATGAAGCACATATTGTCAGATTGAAATGGGTTCTAGGAAAATGTTTCTCCCTATGATTTTTCACACATTTCCAAAACAAGAGGCCCTCCAGCCCCCAGGAACTCCACATTTTCTCAGGTTCCTCCTAGGAACTCCACACACATCAAAACCATGCCACTGTGGAGGTAGATAACATCATGTTATTGCCAAAAATAACCCCCAGAATTTGCGCAGCATAAGTTATTGTTCTGCACAAGTTACCCATGGGAGTCTTTATTCAATTATTTAGACCACTTCTGTCCCACACTGAGCTCCCTTATACCCTGCATGTGCTCCATATATGCTGGCAACTTTCATCACAGCTCATACAGGCTCTGAGTTCTGCAGGTGTGAGAAAAGTGAGGAAAGGTGAAAACATTTACAGTGACTATCAATGACCAAACTGTTCAGCTAGAAAGGGAGCAGTCCACCTTCAGCAGTGCAGATGGCCACTCCTGAGCTTCATGTCCATTGGTGGGATGCACAATATGGAGCACAGTTGAGCTGTATGTCAGATTTATCCCCTTCTGAAACACAGGGCTGGCAGTGCCACCGCTGCAGGGTGCATGTCCTGGCAGCTCGAGTCCACAGCTGCTCATGGCCAAGGAAATCCATGGGGCTGGCCTCAGACTGCCTGCTGTGGCAAGCAGCAAGGATTTGTGTCACAATGGGTAAGACACTATGGACCTCATATGAGAGCAATTAGGTCTTCTGCCTTCACAGGAATGCATCAGCCCTGTAGCCAAGAGATGGACCTTCAAGCATGATTCAGGTGAGAGCCTTCCTCATAGACTACCAAGAATCACAATTTGAAGTGTCGGAAACATTTATTACTTTAAAGCTTTGCATTTTAAATCTTTCTCTGCAAGCACCTCAAAGTCACCTCTGCATTAAAAATCTCCTTTATTATGTTGATACCACTAAGTATTATCAGAGAATCATTATGACAGAGTTACAGACAGCTGGCATTTCTACACACTGATCTGTTTTCAAGTATGAACTACTGTGGTATTCCAGCTAATAGGCAACAGTAAAGAAAAAAAATAAAGCTATAAAGCCTTTTTCACACAAAGTTTCCCAGCAACATGAGACAGCAGAAGTGACAGATTATCATAGGGTGAACTGCTACACTCTTTTGGAAAGCTATCCCTGACATTACCAAAAAGAAAAAATAAAATCACAATAAATATAATTAAGTGCTTCTATGGGTCACCTGTAGGGAAAAGTCAGATTCAAAATTCTTACAAGTTTCACTGAGCTTTAAAGAATTTTTTCCACATTTTCAGCAGTTTTTGCAAGTTTATGGCAATGAACAACAGTTTTTCTGTGACTGAAATAGCAAAGCTATCCACTGCTATATTCAGTTTATGGCATGTCATAAAAACTTGACAGGTTTCAACACTGCCCACAATACTCAACAAGTGAGTCTTTTCCCTGAAAATTCTGAGCGTACTTCCATGAGTTTTTCAATTACAGCTGTGTGGGCATGTCCAAAGAACTGCAGAATTTGGCCTATGAAGATGGGGAAAGGAAAAGTTTGTTTCCCCACCTTCTGCATATTTCTACCTGCTCAGTCCCCATGGTTTGACCATGCAAACTGAACCTAGACCAAAAAGAAGCAGTTATGCCTACCACCATACTAGAAAGAGACTTGATAAATTATTAAATAAAGCATTAAAAAGTAAAGCATAAAACCCCTAAAATTATTAACACTCTCCAAGAGTAGACATAAGACCAGGAACAAAAGTCCTTTCTCCTGTTTACTGTATCCTCATTTAAGGTAGGTTCTTGAAAGGTATAATCTAATGTAATCTAGTTTTTGATTTAGAAACAATACAGTAACCTTGACAAAAGCACTAACTTTATTGCTTGCTTCCTTTTGACTGTTAATATTCAGATTAATTTAGTTTCAGTAAATATTGGTTTTATTTAAACTGAAGGGGACTGTAATTTTTCCCATATTTCAATTACATTATCACTTTACAGTGTCATAATATAAAATACTGTAGATGAAAATAGAGCTTTCATCTGCTTTGGAGAACAAATGTCATTAAAATCAGTCTGTCCTTTCAGGATAAAATTCTCAATAATCCACATGAAGATACTGTAATGTCTCTATTTGAAGTTCAGCTAAACTTTATCTCCTAGACAGATATTTGGCAGTTGTTAAAGTTAGCACTCAGAGTTTATAATGAGAGGTCCTAAACAGACTTCCTGGGTCAGTGCTGATTGATAGGATCCTATATATATAAAAGCCCATCAGTGCTTCTTTAATTCTACTGGTTTTCTCACTCAATTTTTGAACCCCACTTGAGTGGAAAAAAAGTTTTAGAAATTCATCTTTCTATATAATCTCTCACATATTCTGGCCTATTGCTAAAGCATCTGTTGAACGTGTCGGCCAATGGTAAAACACATTTTTCTTTCATCTCTGCCATAGCTTTATTCCAAAACTGACTGTATTTTGGCAGGAAAGCACTATTCCCATTTCTTGGGCAAGAGCATCTCTTCTTTCCCCATGCCTAGAAACTCCTGATACCTGTGAAATCCCTGCTTTGAAGCAGTAGCTGTCTATGCCATGCGACAGCAGGGACTCAAAGAAGCATCACTGGTGACTGAAGGAAGGTGTAATGACAATTTTATCCTTCTGTGCTCTCTTCCCTCTGCTGCACGTTGTTTCTCTCCAACTTTCTCAGCACTCACACACTTTCCTAACGAGTTTTTCAATGTTGTTCTCATCTTTTCCATGCTGTGGGAGCATAGCTTGCACTTTAAGGCCAGGATGCAGCACAGTCCTCTGTATTTATGTTGAGAATCTAGAGTGAACTGAGGTAAATTCACATCTTAGGTTATCTGCATTGATTTTTTTTGTTTGACTCACTGTATAAGGAACACAAACTCACAGTTGTTTAGGGTTTTCCATCCTCCTTCTCCAGCTGAAAGGATCACTGTCAAACTACTTTTGCAGTATTTCTGGAGATATTCAACCCTTCTGGTAACAGACAGTTTCAATTTTCCCTTAACATTTTATAAAATGGGTCTTTTCCTGATATAAAAGTATTGCTAAGAAAAAAATCACCAATAGTGTAATTGACTAATGACTAGAAATTATAAAATATTCTCACTGCTTTAATCAAATAAATTCATAGAACCTTTAAGGATGTAAAAGACCTCTAAGATCACCAAGTCCAACCCTTAAACCCTTAAACCAGCATCATGCTCACCACTAAACCCTGTCCTCAAGGGCCATATCCACACATTATTTGAGCACTCGCAGGGATGGTGGCTCCACCATTTCCCTGGGTGGCCCATTCCAATGCTCAACAACCCTTTCATGAAGGAATTTTTCCTAATAACTTATCTAAACCTACCCTGGTGCAACTTGAGGTTGTTTCTCTCGTCCTGTCATTTGTTACCTTGGAGAAAGGACCAACATCCACCTGGCTATACCCTCCTCAGGCATTTGTAAAGAGCAATGAGGTCCCCCCGAGTCCAATTTTCTCCAGATTTGAACAACCCCAGCTCCCTCAGCCAACTTCCAGTCAACTGGAACCCCCTCAGTGAACCAGGACTGCTGGTAAAGGATGGGAAGTGGTTGGGTCAGCTCCTCCACTGTCTCCTGCAGTGCCCTTGGATGGATCTTATTCAGCTCCATGGACTTGTGAGGGCCTTAGTGGTATAGCAGGTCACTGACTGTTCCCTCCTGGATTACGAGTCCTTCATTCTGCTCCCTGTCTCTGTCTCCCAGCTCAGGGTGCTGGGTACCAGGAGAACAACTGGTTTTACTGCTAAAGACTGAGGCAAAAAAGGCATTAAGTACCTCAGCCTTTACCTCCTCCTTTGTGACTGTGTTTCCCCCCACATCCAATAAAGGATGGGTATTCTCCTCAGCCCTTGTTTTTTGTTTGTTTATTTTTTTCTGATGTATTTGTAGAGACACTTTTACAGCAGTGGTCAGATTAAATTCCCTCTGGGCTTCAACCCTTCTAATTTTCCCCCTGCAAAACCTTCTTGTAGCCCTCCTGAGTTACCTGCCTATTTTTCTAAAGGTGAAAACTTCTCTTTTTCTTCCTGAGTTCCAGAAAAAACTCTCTGTTTAGTCAGGTTGGCCTCCAAACCCGCCAGCTCATCTTTTGGCACATGGGGACAGCCTGTTCCCCTGCCTTTAAGATTTTTCTTCTTAAAGGGCATCCAACCTTCCTGGACTGTTTGGCCTTCAAGACTGCCTCACAAGGGACTTTCTCAACCAGCCTCCTAAAATTTCAGCTGATTCAAAAAAGGGAAAAAATCCAAATTCCAAATAGTATCAACATAAACATAAATATCAATAGTGTTTTGTTGGTTTTGGGGGTTTTTTTTGTTGTTGTTTTGTTTTGTTTTGTTTTGTTTTGTTTTTACTGGCAGAATTCAATCATTAATTTTATCACAGTATTTATTTTCAGTTAGGGCAATACATTTAACTCACTTATTTTTCTCCTTTTCAGCTATGAAACACCACAAAATGTCACACTTTCGTATAATTCCAGTCAGAAAATATTGGGGGAAAATAAAGGAAATAGAAAAGTAAAAATCACTGTAATCATTAGACAAATCATCTTGTTAACAATTAAAATAATTTTCCCCTTTTCTGTAATTTTTCAAATAAGACTCATTTTTAGGGGTGATTATAAACTATAACTCAACTGAAATTATTACAGTTAGAATTCACAGTTCATTTCAGACTGAATTCAGTTTTTGATAATATCTTGAATAACACTGCTGGCTTTTTCCTGCTTTAAGGATGTTGTGATGTTCCCTTTCCATTATTTTTCACTTTGTAGCTGATTAATTATCTCAAAGTGTTGGGTTTAAAAGACAAAACCTTAAAGATTATTTTAATTCATTTAGCTGAGAGAAGCACTCTCCTTTAACAAAACCTCATCTTCCTTCTCAGAGGAAGATGCTGCTTTTACCTGACTGCAAGAAAAATGACTTTTGGGGCTAGTGACAAGGCATGGCTACCCCTGTTAACTAGCAGAGGAGCCTAAAGGCCCTAATTTAACTTCTCCCCAGGTAAATCCATCCTTCTATGAGTCTTCTGAGGCTGGAGACTGCTGAAGTCTATTAGCAAAACTGCTGGAATCATCTCTTCTTATTAATGAATCAGGAACCACTGCAGAACTGAGCCCATTTTTTTTCTCTCTTTTAAACGACACCACAGAAAAGGCAGCCTTGCTGTGGCTTGGGACTTTCTGTTCTCTGACCTCTGCCATCACTGCTATTCCCCTGCATAAACACAGCCTGAGTGTGCTGCTGCTCTGCCTTCCCACTCTTTGTTGCTTGTTCACAGGGAGACTTAGGGAGAATCAAGGCAAAGGCTTGGATCTTTTGGAAAGGTTTATGCATTGAGGGAATAAAAACAGTTTCTAATTGAAAGCCACTGACTCAGCCACCCCTGCTGATGTATCAAAGTCCCTCATCACAAGTAGATGCACATAACAGCAATCTAAAGTGCATTAAAATTCCCTACTTCTTCCACCATAGCAGCACAGGCTGCAAATATCCCTTCCAGAGTACTTCTGTTACCTGGGTGACATTGCCAGGGGACAAAGCAAAGCCAGCACCCGGGGGCTTGGCTGGCAGGCAGGGTGACACAGCTCCTGAGCCCCAGCCAGCAGCACAGGCACTGCAGGGAGTGGAGACCCTCCACAAGCACAGGAACTCAGGACAGGTGCTTGGCAATGGACTTCAGCTCAGTTCCTGCATCAGCCAGGAGCTCCAACCCCACTAATGCATACAGACTGCTTGTGTCATTTTAGCTGTTCCTTTTGGGGTACCATTTTGAAATTGGCTCTAACAAATGTGATTTTGAATCTTAGAGACTGGGCATTTCCTTGTGTCAGTATTCCTTTTTTGCTCTCGGGAAATACTATTTCACATGAACTGCTGAAGTTGCCCAACCTGATATTAATAATGAAAAAATGTCTCTTTCTCACTTAGAACATACATTTTCTCTTGACATGATTCAATATCATGTCCTGTCCTTTCTCTAAAACCCTATTTCTCCCCATTTTTAAAATGTTTACTCAGCAGATTTAATAAAGGAAAAGAGAACAAAATCTTTAGAAACACCAATCATTCAGGATTACTGTGTTTTGCACAGTGATAATAATCAGCTGAAGTTAACAGAAGCAGTATTTCCACAGCTGGGATAATTTGACATAGCTCCTAAAAGTCCTTATTTACAATTTATTTCTTAATGCTTATTGTAATAATAGCTGGTTCTTTTCTTGAACACCAGGTTGTTTTCACAAAATGAAAATAACTTCCATGACTTTGCTACAAAGATTAAAAGGATCTGTGTTAAAAAAGAGAGCACGAATGTTACACATCCCTTTCCAAGTGAATTTCAATGAGAATTAGATTCATAACACCTCCCACAGATCCAGATGCAAGTGACTATATTACTGTATTACTGATCCCAACCAGTATCACCTATATGAACTTCCAACAAACTGCAGCTGCTCTTCTGTGCCATTTTTAATCTTCAGTGTTCATTGCCACCTTCTGGGTTTTTTTTTTTTTTTCTCTTCATATTCTCAACAACAACAATAAAAAAATAGCTTTTTATTTGCTACATAAGGTCTATTTTTCACCTTTATCTTTTTAAAACTGTATCTTTCATACATGAATAGAAAAGGCTTATTTTTACACTATCATGCACTGGTCCTCCTTTTTTCTTAAAATAAGTATCCTGAACAGAAAATCTTTTTTTCTTTTTTTCTTCATTCGTAGGTAGTGGGGAAGACCTTGTTACAGACAGTCTGAAATTGGATGGATATAAATCCTTCCAGAAGATATCAATACATATCTTCTCAAACAGTCACTACCTTGGCTGAAAACAACTATGACCTCCAAAAGTGTCAAAAAATTAATAACTGTTTGACAGATGCTGATAAAATTTGTGGTTTACTAATTGCTTTTAAAGAATTCATTCTTTTATTCCTCTTCCTGCCCACAAGGTGTTACTGCAATATTAACCAAAGGGGCCAGAAGATCCTGCCCTTCAGGGAGCTGAATGAATATCAAAAGACATGCATTAAAAAGATTTAATCTCTTTACTCTTTACCCATCTATATTTAAAAGGTTTATAAACAAAGGAGCTTTGGTAGAAGAGATGAATTATACTAGGGGTAAGGGGTAAGACCAATGGCTTAAAGAAGATAAAAGCATCATTATGCAAGAGAAGGAATGGGGTAATAAGAAGGAGGGAGGAGACTGTCAGGCAAGCTAATTTCCGTAGTTGAACTAATATGGTCAATAAGGTTCTAAAGTTACTTTTTGGTGTCTCAATACAGAGCTCAAATCTACCCCTTCATTATAAATCCCCTAGACTCCACCTAATTTAGAAGAATGCATAGAAACTAAGCAAAATATTTATTTGAAAATATTTACCTTAAGACTGCACAACAAAATTTTTTCTTCAAATATATTTAGATATTGAACAATATAGACAAATATGTTTCATGTATTCTGAATGAATACCCACTGGTACTGCAAAATTATACTAAAGATGTCAATGGCCTAATGATGTGATTTTAAATAATTATTTCTCATCTCCTGGTAAGTGGTATAATCATAAATACTTCCTCATTAGAAAAAAAATATCTTCTCCCTGATAAGCAATAACTTTCCAGACTTCAACAGATTATGTATTTAACTTGTTTCTGTGGAAATGAATGGCATACTGCAGTGTGTCATCACAGCATGCCAAAAGCAAGGTTAATAAACTGTGACCCTGAAATTTCTGAATGGATCTTTATGCCAGCAATACTAGGTAAATCCATCTCCTATATCATCTCTACTACCTTCACTTTATCTCAGCTGCCCTTGCAATAAGAATGTAGCAGGGAACATATTAAGGTTTTTTTAAAATGGAAGGTCTGTTCCAAAGCAGAGAAACACAGGTTTAAAAATGACTGTCTATTAGGAATGGGCATGGACATTCTCTCTGCATTTGAACAAAATTTTGGTTTGCTGGTTGAGGAGATCTGCAGTGCACTTACATTGGTCCATTCCCTACTCAACAGATTTTAGTCAGTCATGGAAAGTTTTTGTTGCAGCAAATGTCTTTCTGTGTAAGGATCTGGGATTACAACATGGAAGGGGGTTAGATAGTGACAAGTTTTGATTACCCAAAACAGTAGCAACTCTTCTTCCTTACCTGAGACATGGAGAGCAATAGTTGGAAGAGAAAGAACGTTCAAACACCCACAGGATATGGAGGTCCTGAAGGGAAGAGAGAGAGATTATATTCAGGAGGAGATGTTCCTTCTGGGATACTAAAGCTTGATGTTAATGTCAATTGAACCATCTACCTGGTGAGAGAGAAACTGGTGGAAGTCAAAATGATCTGAGAAAAACATAAGAGAAAGAGAGCAAGGAGGATGAACTTCTGAAAGGGAAACTAGGTAGTCAGGTCTAAAACACAGTAGGAGTTGAATTTTTTTGTAAAGTAAGTGAGAAGTAGGACAGAGAAAGAATTAATGGAACTGGATCTAAGGCATATGGTTCCTCTGCCTCTTGCAATGATATAATTTGATCCAAAAAATCTTTCAGGAACTTCAGCAAAACATTATTTTCTACAGTTGTAGAAGATGAACCTTTGACAGAACTTCCTTTTGCTTCCAGGCAAAAACCAAAAAACTGCTAGATTTTGAGATGGAATACCAAAAGTTCTGCTCTCAAATAACTAAATATTAAGGATGTTTCTACAGACAACTATTTTTGATTCAAAGTTAATAAGTTGTATATAATGCTCTTTACAATGGAATGCAAGAAAATGAAGAATTTCTACTTCATAACAGAATACAAAGAAGGTAGAAACCCAGAAGATTTCAACTAATATGAAACAGAAATATTCCATTTATTAATAATTTCCTACTAATCATTTCATGGTACATTGGGTACCCCTTCATTGTCACTAAAATTCCTTTCATAATTTCCCAGGCAGAGAATTAAGGATTCTCTTCTAAGTATCTTCCTTCTGTGATTCATTACAAAATATATTTTCATATTTCAGTAAGATAAAGTAGAAAGTCATGTAACTGTATCACAGTTGTTTGGCTGTTTTTTTTTTTTTTTTACTTTAGCAGCATTTAATTTTTTATTTGCAAAACATACCAAGGCATTCTTCTTCTGCTCATCAAATTTGGTTTTTCTTCTGGCAATGCTATTTTAAAACTTTAGTTTGCCCTTGTTGGTTTCTTGAGGGTTTTTTTCTCCACAAATTTCAGGGCGACCATTTGACTTCTTTGTTAACTTCTCTTTTCATCTTTCAAGCACTTTACAGTTTAGAAAAGTAGCATTTAAAATTCAGTCAAGTCATCTCTCCCAGTAAATTCCCTTCCTCTTCTGGAAAGCAGATAAATAATAAGGGAGAAATTAAAATATTTCACTCTGCCTAAGCCTGAAGCAGATTTATTATTTTGATTTCAGTATATTTGTCATGCCTTGGAGTCTAAAAACATGATGTTCTTCTTATTTTGTGGGTGAGATGAGTTTGTGAATGGAGATCTAATCAGAGAAAATAAAATCATGTTACCAGTACAGTAAACAATAACACTTTACTAATACCAGCAACTTAAAGTAGAGTGAAAAAAATCACAAGACAGACCACATCAACAAGTGTGATTTTCTCCATTACAGGTAAGCAGTTTGTTCCTGTTAAGTCCAGGATTATTCAGAGTGATTCTTCTGGTTTAGTCACCTTTAAGTCAGACTAATGCGAATAATGCTGTGGTGTATGCTGATCGCAAAAAAACACCAAAAAATGCAAAAAAAACAAACCAAAATCAAAAAAAACCAAAACAAATGCAAAAAATCCAAAAAACAAAACCTAAAGCTAACACAATGTTTCTCTTGGAAGAGAGTAAGATCTTTTGAGGCTACACACCACCTGGCTTTTGGAAGAATATCCTGTTCTCCTGTTCCCACTCTTCATTGTCATAAGTTTAACTTGGAAATTTTCTTTAATCTACAAGCTGAGGTCTGTTAATTGTTGGATTATTTAAACTGCAGGACAATTCTAATTGACAGAAAAATATGCTTTAGTGAGAGCCTCTTTAAATCACTGGAAACAGAAAGTATGCAAAGATTTCTCATTGCAGAATTTAATTGCCAAAAGAAAAATACAGCATATGTGGGAAATGTTTATTTTTTTCATTTGAAACACTTGGTAGAATATCAAATCAGCTACATCTCTTCAAATTGCTTGGGCAATTTCCTGTGCAAAGTTTGTCCTTCCAAATGAATTCTATATAGTTTTCCCTTATAGAAAATGATCAAATGATTTTATTAAATGCCATTTATAAAATTCACTCCGTTCATGTTTAACTCTGAATAGTTTCATTCTTTTTTAACTACTGTCACTGAATAAATAATAAATGAAAATAAGTAGTTTCTTATCCTTCATGTCCTCTTGATTCAGTTCATTTTGCAGCAGGCAGAACATTTTTTCTTGGCTATATTTTCTGCTACATGCTAAGATACTTCCTTCAGTCATTCCAGAAACAAGAACTTGACATACTTGAATCAGTTTTAAAAATCATTTGTCTCTGCTCCTGCATCAGTGAGACAATAAAACACAGCAGCTTTGGGGCTTAAGACTAAACTATTCCTTTATCTCAGAGCAATAGTTAACTGTTTGGTTTCTTTGGAGTTTTTGAACCTCTGAATATCTCACTCCAAAAGAAGAGAGGTTACAGAAAAAAATTCTATCTGCACTGGTTTTGGGGGCTTTGCGGGTTTTTTGTTATATTCAATATGACTTATGAAAGGATGGAGTCTAAATTTGATTTCTCAACATGATTTTAACAAGGTGGCATTAAATGAAAAGGATGTCACTGATTTTTAACAGCCTGTTTTATCCAAGTGATAAAATCCTTCAACTTCCAACCTCCTCAGCTGCCTAGCAGAACTGCATTTGGAGTCTCACCTAAGCTTGAAAACTTGGAAAATCATGATTTTTCTGAAACACATCAGAAGTTCAGTTTTTCATTCCCGATCCATGACATGCCAGGACTCCATTTATCAGAGGCTCTGAGACTCACAGATATAAAATTTGCCTCATCTTTATTACTTTGCAAGAGACTTTTTGTTTATTTACATCAGACTACAGCATTACATGTCTTATTGTGCCTCCAGTAATGCAGTCACTTAAAGAGAGTACACAAAATCTGTTTCTCACGCTGTGTGACAAACCCTGTCTGTTTGTCATGCCGGGTGTCTATATTTGATTGTAGCCAACAGTGTGTGGGTGGACCCGAAGAGCTCCAAGTAGGAAGGCAGAAATGGCACTGACAAAACCTCTGGGGTCAATACTGAGCCACAAAGTTGCCTCTGGGCTTGCTTGCCCTCTGAACAGCTATCTCCTGCAGCTGGGATGGCCCTGATCATCTGCTGCTCGCTCCAACCCCAAGAGAGACGAAGAGCCAGCTGTAGCTGCTTTCAGCCTGTCAGCTGTACCCTAACATGAGCGCTGTGTTGTGTTCATGGTGGCATTAAACTGTGAAGCAAATAAAAACCAAAACACGGCCATAAAGCAAGATCTGTTTCTTTGTGAAAAATTAATAAGCAGACTTTAGCAGATAGAGCTCTAGCAGATCTATCAATGCCTTTAAAGCCCGAGAGATCTGGGACGTGCTTCCAGGGACCTGCCACGTTTATCCCCACCACCCCATGCAGCACACGTGAGTGCTGGTGCCCACACAATCCCATGTTCCTAGACCAGCTCCAGCCTCAGCTGCTCTCCCATCAGCTCGTTTTGAGGAAGGAAAGGATCTTGAAGCCAACTAGATTGCATTTCAGAAGGCACAGGTGCATGCAAAGGTGCATACATTATGCATTCATAATGCAAAGGTGTATGCAAAGTTGTAGCAAGCTGAAATGGGCATTGTTCTCTAGTTTGTTGCTCAGACAGTTCATCTACTTCAAGCCATTTCTGATCAGGATAGTGCAATCTTTAGGGGAAGTTATGTACCCATCACAGTAGTACACATTCCCAACAGTAAATAACAACTGAAACAACAATTACAATTATTTTAATTGTTTTGTGCAAAAAGTAGTAGTCTCTTTCAACATAAATTCATCAGAATTTTTTTTTTAATTTCTCTTTTGTGTGCACTTCTCTAAATGACAGCATAATTTGTTAACAGCTTTGAAAACGTTCTTGATAATCATGTTCTGTCTTTTCTTTATGTAAACTGTTAAGTAGTTACAGACAACTCATTTCAACAGGAGTCATCTATATAAAATTATGATTTTTAAAAATAATCACAGCAGAAACACAACTGGTTTTTTTGAGTGAGTCCAGGTCTTGGAAACTCACAAGATGATGATTTTTTATTAAATTTAAGAGGTCCATGTTTTTAGTTATTAACTGTAATTTTGTCTATTTGTTAATGTAGAAGCAACTATTTTCTCCCTGCCTGGAACCTTTCTCATTACAATCAAATCCATTCTTACATGAAGACATTTTCCAAACAAAAGATATGAGGCCCAGTTCAGAATGCAGCTGAAATAATTTCTTCCTGATCTGAAGTCACTCTTTTGTGCCTGTATTAGGAGAGGAACATTACTTTTTCATTACTGTCACACATTGCTCATTTCAGTCCTCCATTATTCTTCATCTATAGACTCTTATCTTACAGCCTTCTCCCCTTCAATAGCTGCCAATCATCCTGTTTTTTATGGAGCCTAGATGGTCTTAAATGCCATAATTAGTGCAACTAGTCACTGAGTACCTCAACTGAAAGACTTGCATGCATTCAGCTAAAATATCTTAATTAGCCTTTTTTTTTTTTTTTTTAATTTTGCAACAAAAACACCATATCTGAAGAAAGCTGCATTTAATGGTCATGGATGTCTTTGCAAAGCACCTTCCATATTTACAAAGGCTCCCTATGATCAGCTTTGCACCTGCTGTTGAAAGACTTTTGGTAACTTTGCACAACTCCAAGGCATGCCATGATTCATTTTTTACAAGAGAGGCTGGTAGGTCTCAGGAAAAGGAATGAAATTATTGTGTATGTACATATGCCTCTGAATGTTATTTCTTCCTAGTGGCTCTTAAACCTTGTGACCAAGTGTCTAAAAATCAGATTATAACCATTGTCTTCAAAGAGAGCAGAAATACCTGTTTTCACACAGAGCCCCCTCTTCCCATAATTCTTTTTTGATACCTTCTGATCAAAGACTTCAAAGATGCACTTGGACTTCTTTCCACTGCAAAAGAAATAAAATCTTTTAATGGTTCAGTCAGGAAGAGCCAGTAAGAATAAAAGAATTGCAGCATGACCATTATCAGTGATCAGGCAGCTCTCTTAGGAAAGGGCAAACCCCATTTTCTATCCTTTCAAAGTCTGTTTCTGACCTTTTGACACTCAGTCATTAGCAAATATGCATCTCCAGTGAATAGTTTACTGCTTATTGCCTTGAACCTGAGAGTTTCAGACCTCACAGGCAATAACAAAACAAAAAATGGGGTGTCCCACATTCTGTGCAAAGAGGGATAAAACTATTTCAAGTTTTTCCTTAAAAGGAATAGATGTGGACTTTTACCAAAGATTTACTGAAGGAGGACACAACCCCGCAGAGCCAAGGTTCACCTACTTATTCCCAACATCAAAGGATTTTTTTGTGGTTGGTTTTCCCTACTCTGCTTTCCATACAACACAATGTGTAAGTACTCACTGTAGGATTTAGGTTTCACTTTGTGAAAAGTCTGTGCTGCCTTTTCCTAAGAATGAACCAAAGTCTCATGCAGTAACTCTGATTAAAGGACCTTCTCCTAGAAAGGGTTACTAAGTATCTTCTAAACCCTTCCCAATGTCAGTTTTACAGGTGAGACCACAATTTAGGTGTAGTGAAGTGGACTGTCATGCTATTGGCCAGGTGCTGAATGACTTCAGTCCAGAATGCAACTGAATGAAGGGTGAAAATGAGCACTGATCATCTGCTTCTTTAACTTACTATATCCAGTCATGTAACACTGGATCTCACAGAGAGCAGACAATGGATGTAAATGCACACAGAAATACAAATATATCCTTCTTTAGGACCAGTGTCTTAAATCTGCTCTTAGCAGCCCTCATAGTTTTTTAGTTTTTAATACAATTTTTCAACACCCCCCCAGTTAAACCTGTCTATGTATCATCTCAGAAAAAACCATCATGGTCAATTGTTTAAGATGTCAGCTTCTGTTCCAGTATTAAAGAAAGAACAGCATTTGTGAATGACAGCAAGCTTTTAACACTGTTGAGAACACAGTGTACTAAGTACCAGATGTGGAGAAAAGAACTTGTTTTTCTATTATTTTTTTTTCCATCAGAATTGTTCACAATGGGTTTTTATAGCACTAATCCACTTACAGGTTTTCAGGCAACGTGGGCAAAACCTGGGTGCTCCCAGCTGACAGCAGCAGCCTCTCCAGCACAGCACCCGGTCTGCCTCAGTTCTGGGTTTTCACATCCAAATGTAATTCCCAAAAGTCCCTGAGTCTGAGTTGCCCTGTTCAAAGACCACAGAAGCTAGTAATGATACTCACAGAGCTTGAAGTAAAAATACACTTTGCTTTTCCAAAAGGCCTTCCAGGACAGAAATGCAAAATGTTTTTTTCACCTGGACTTTCAAGATTTCATAGAAAGAAAGCAGTGAAGAAATCCTTCTTTCTTATCACAGTGTTGAACAAATCCTAGATAATCTACAGCCTTCTGACAGCTTTAATAACTAACTAAGAAGAAATCACACCGTACTGCAAAAAACATCAATATGTACACACAGTAGCTGCAGGCGTCTAATGAAATGCTACAATCTTAGCAATATTAAGAAAAAAACAGAGTGAAGAAAATAAAAAGACATAAATCTGTGTAATGAATAACTATAGTGTCCAATTGCCCATATCAAGTTTTTTAACATGTTACTGCATATTTACTTCACTCCTGTCTTTGGCAGCCTTTTTATAATTCTCTTACACTGCTTTATTACACCTCTGCTCTATTTTGCATGCCTACACTCATCCATAAGTCCTTCCACAAGCCCTGCATTCTCTCCACTGCTGAAGCTGATCTGCAAAAGTGAGTAGAATATTTCTTGTTTCACCATCTTGTTCTCCCACCTCACCTTTGTACTTTTGTTTTTGTTTTACAGTTATTTTTAATTTAGGGAATGATCAAGCCTAATCTTGTATATGATAACAGAGCATTTCAGATTGCAGTGAAAAACTGTGCATTTACAAGTCTGTAAATGCAGATAGTCAGGACTGAGCAACCAGCTGCTGTACTTACATTTTTGTTCCAGAAAATTGAGATGTGCTTGGATAAGGGATCAACAAGGAGTCTGATCTGAAACCCACTAAACCTATGGGAAGACTCCCACTGATTTTTAAGAGTTTTGAACTATAGTCTTTCATATGTTGTTCAGTCAGTTTTAAAGCATATTCTGAGGAAATTTCTCCACATAAAGTAAGCTACAATTCACAAATCATGTTAAAAACTTCAGAATCTTTACTCAGCAGGAGAAATTCCAGGAAAAATGAAAAAGAACAAATCTGTGCTTGCAGATTCATGCTTCTTTGAAGGCTGATGATAAAAATTAAAACAAAGCAAGTAAATTATATTAAAGTCAGGAAAATAAATTAATTTGAATTAAATTGAATTTATGCAAGGATGCTGCTAAAAATCATTAAAAGCAAATTTTTACAAGAAGCCCACAGCCCCTGGCTGTACTCATAACACAGCATGACAAATCAACAAATCCACTGAACATCATCCAGGTTTTTGAGAACTTGATAGCCAAGAGACATGACAGATGGCTGAATAGCAAACACTCAGGCATCTTTCATTTGTGAAGCAAAGTTTTTTCCAAATTTTCCCAAAGTGTAGTGGCTTCTTTTGCTGAGTTAGTTTACCTCCTACATTTGGAACACTCATAGCAAAGAAGAAAGGAAATCTTGCCAATTTCAGAGCATTCAGATATTTTAAAACAAGAGCCAGAAATCTCAAAGAGTTTTTATTCCAGCTCTGCAAATGGAGAAAGTGAGGAACAGATGGATTGAGAGGGTTTCTTGTGCACTGAGAACCTCCCCTTGAAATCAGTCAGTGGTGAACACAGATTTGAAAACAAGATTTGGTGAAAATAAGATTTCACAGTAAAGCTGACTACTGAAATTAGAAATGGGATCTAACAGTTCCTTCACACTCATGCTTCAGAATCCAGGTAAAACCAAATCTCTTTTCTCAAAATAAGAATATGATATCTTTTCAGAGTCCATTCTCTGCTAATCACTGCAACAGGTTTTATACCCCAAAAGAACACACCTCAATCTGTTTCTTATCACTAACAATTTTCTGAATTGTCTTTGCCATAGAAATGTGAGATGGGCCCAATTTTGAAAAAGGAGGACTAATGAATTGCACTTTACAGAGATTTACAGCAAAAACAATGTGGTTTATTGGAGGACACCTCATAGCTGCTGGCATCTTTGGAAGGACTTTCAGTCCTGGCACATCCCTTCTAAGCTGCTCAAATTTTTCCCACTTCTGATTTTGGTCTCTTCACCAACAGTGTCAAGAATAAAGAAATCAATATACCTAGAACCATAACTACAGTGTTTAAGCTCCCCATACAGCCAACATTGTGGGATGTCAAACACATAAATCAACTATGCTATTTAGGTACTTCAAAATATATCAAGTCACTTTCTATTTGCATTTGAAATTATCTAAATAAAATGTGCCATCTTGGGTTTGGTTAAGGATTTTTCTGTAGGAGAGTTTGGGGTTTTTGCCTATATGTTAGAAATAGCAGCAAAGTCTCAGATAAATTTTTTTTAACCTTATAAAAGATAGATTGTTTTCAGAAACGCATGCTTGAGCAAGTGACTTATCTCACAGTTCTCAGACACTGGTTGTAGGGTAGAATAGATACTTCCCTGAAGGTCTACTCCACTGTTTACTGAAGACTCTTAGAAGTACAATTTGAATTAGAAAAGTAGGATTTAAATAGATACAACCAGGAAAGGTGAACCAAGATACATATTTCATAATAAAAAACCCTTTTATTCCCAATTTCATTTGGTTTTTAAAAATTTGAAATCAAATAAGATAACAATTTCATACTCAAAAGGTGTCAATTTTTCAATGAGAAAAATTCTTTTCCATAAATAGTTTTGAACTAAACTGACTGGCATTTTGGAACTAAATTTTCATGCTTTACTATATACATATCTTGGATTTCACTCTAACTTAATCAAGCAATTTATAGTCATGCCAGATCTAGCATTAACAAAAATGTAAATTACATGAGAATTAGTAGCTCTGCTACAGAAGAGAAATTTTAACCCTTCTAGATTTTGCTTAGCATTATAATCTTCTTGTGTACTCACAGCAAATAATTTTTTCTATCATGAAAAATTTATTTTTCTGCCTTAACATTGTTTTTTAAAATGTCTGTACTGAATAAGCTTAGAAGTGAATGTCACAAGCAGTTTAACATCTTTTAGCTCAGTATGGAGTGCTGAGGGAGTATCACTGAGCCTCTGTGTTCCATTCTATGTGATGGGAAATGTGATGGACAGAGAATACAAGGCCTGTTTCTTCTAGCCCCTTCCTTCATCTTGGAGTGGTGAGTGCAAGCCTGAAGAAAACCTTCCAGCCCAGGGCAGGCAGGAAGACCTGAGAGCCAAGTTTTAGAGATGCCAAAATGATCTGAAAAAGGTGAAGACTTCTGGGCATCATGGAGAAAAAGAAACTGATGATTTTTAGTACAAGCTCATGTGCAAGCATCAAAACTTATCTGTAATTTGAATATATAAACAAAGATGGACTCATGAACACATAACAATTCTGACAGAGCTGTTCCAGTGTGAACCTCTTCTCTCTACATCCATACCAATGTAAATATAAGTAACTTGGGTTGGAAGTTACTGGCACCACATTGATCTTAACCAGATCATGCAGAGGGCATTTTGGAGTTATGAGGCCTCTAGACAGACCTGGAGCTGGCACATTACAGGGGACAAAATAAAGGTGCATTATATTCTACTTAGCTCAAGATAAAACAATAAACATTGGGAAAAAAGCATCTACAGGGACTAACAATGACAATAATGAGTGTATCAGAGACCAACAGGCTCTAGAAATAGACACACATTGATTTCACTCCTAGTCCTTGCACTACAAAGGAGATTAAAGATTATGGAAAATGCTTTTTTATATTTTATAGTAACATAATACATTGACAATGAAGTTTATAATTCACATTCGTGTCAAGGCTAATTTTATTCATAGTAGGGAAAAGGATGAAAGCTGAAAAACTGCAGTTTGTGAATATCACAGTATGTAACAGAGATAACAAAGCATTTCCAAAATCTTCTAAGAACTTACATGAATATGCATTTTGCATAGTAATTTAGGCAGAAACTATTGCTGACTTTCCACAAGCAGCTTTAAAAGAGAACTGGGTTACAAATTACTAGTTAGGAAACTTAATTTGAATCAGATAAATTAGCCACAAATTTAAATACATTTATTAAACAGAATTAAGCCTCAAAGTGTTCATTTTCATTCAACATTAAAGTGACATCAATATGGTATGACATAATTTTCAAAGTGAATTAAGCAAATCCAAACTAAGGCAGTCTTCGTCCTCAGAAAAAGAAATCCCTGTAGATGTTCACTCTAATCTAAACAGTCATTTTCACAAGTCCCTTTCTTAATGTTATGTAATTTATTCTCTGGGCTTCCTTGAATTAACCCAGAAAGAATTTTAATAATGTATGAAAAATCTCAAGTCAGATCCAATATTCTTTATACAGGGTGAACTCCCAGAAACTTAATAAATCACAATGGATATTAGACTTTTGATATTCATTTTCCAGAGGATAACAAACTAGCAACAACTATGCCTCAGATTAATAAAGAAAAGAAAAGTTATTCATTAATTAAAAAATTTACTGAGTTAGAAGCTTTAGATTTATGCAGCAGTTCTGGCAAATATCTATTTATATATTATTAGTTAAAATCAGGAGGGACACACCCATTTTTTCTGTTACGAGATGATCTATCCTGGTCCTTCATCTAAATTTGCCCTGTGGTATTATGCTTGGTGATTAATGCATCTTTTCAGTATCAGCTACACATTGTTTCCTTGCAATTCCTTACAAAAAAACACATTAACTTCTTTCCCTAGAGACCTCTACCTTCCTTTTATTTACTGCTTTCTTTTGATAAGAGCACTTTAATAGGCTCATCTCATACACAAAACCATCCAACTGACCTCTTTAAGGAAGATTGATTTTTATTCTCTTACATTATTGCACAACTAAAATGCCTGTTTGCAGCACTTTATATGAGATCAGGATCAGACTGACTTGTAAATAAAGTGAGAAGCAGTGCTGTTGCAAGTCAAAAGGTTTGAATAGACAACAAACATTCTCACAAATGTGCCCCTCAAATGGGACTTGAGAGAAAATTTTCAAACTTAACTTGTGAATAGATTTAACATCAGTTACATTTCCTTTGTGTCATGAACAAGTAGTGGACAGAGCAGAGAGCATTACTGCCAAACATTGCAAATTCATGGTCTTGTCTAGTCTCACACTGTTTAATCAATTTTCTATCAAAAATAATTTCATTAAATAGTGATTCATATTTTTAAAGCAAAATTCCTGAGGTAATTTCCCCATGGAATTCTTTACAACTCTAAGGTACATCCATTTTTAAAACCTATGGATACTCACAGCCTTTCAGTAAATTTTATATGAAGATAGAGAGTTTAAAAACTCCACCATATCCCCCTCAGGCATCCCACAGCAGCTTCTAAACTCCCTTTACAGATATAAAGTTCACATACCATCTTTCATTTTCTTTTTGAAGTGTCACACAAATAATGACTTCAACATTTCTCAAAGTCTCTTCTCTAATGTGGGGAAACCAAATTAATTCAATAGTTTTATTTTGCCTATAAATGTTCCCTGGATTTTCTCACATCACTCAGTGAAATGCAGTGAGTGCTTTGTTCTAGAATTTTCTTCAGAGTAATTGCTTAGGGAGTTGTTTTCCAGTCTACATTTCATTAATGATGTGTTCTGGTATATAGAAAATGCTTGTGGATGCAAGTGTTTCATTTGGGTATACAAACTCATAACAATTCTGCTTAAAGTATGTCCTTCTTTCCTAAAGCAAAATCTCTTCATATTTTTATACTTTATGAATAAAATTACAATGGCTCTGAAAAGGTACCTTTTTTTCTGCAGACAAAATATGAGCTTATTTATACCCTCACTGTCACAGGAAAAAAAAATTAATACAACAGAAAAGATAGATATCACAGTCATAGAATCATGGAATCGTTTGTGTTGAAAGGGATCTTCAAGACCCTCCAGTTCCAACCTCCCCATCACCTCTCCACTACAGGTTCTCAGAGCCCCATCCAACCTGGCCTTGAACATTTCCAGGGATGGGGCATCCACAGCTGCTCTGGTCAACCTGTTCCAGTGCCTCACTACCCCCACAATACAGAATTTTTTCCTAATATCTAACCTAAATCTACTCTCTTTCAGTTTAAAGCCATTCCCTCCTGTTATATGCTATAATGCCACTACATGGCATCATCATATGTCCCTTCACAGCTCTCCTGTAACCCCCCTTTTACGTTCTCTCAGAAGCTTTTTCCTCTCCAAACTGAACAACCCCAACTCTCTCAGCCTGTCCTCATAGGAAACAACTGTAAAATTGAAAAATCTAACACTTCATCCCAGCAAAATTCACTGAACTCATGTCCATTGGAATTTGGCAAACAAATTTCTAACGTAAAAGTCAAATTTCCCTGCTTTCACTGTACTCTGTCATGAGGAGTAAAGCAGTACTTCAGCAATCCAGTCACAGTAACATTGATATCATCACTGCTGGTATGAGAGGGATCCATAAATCATTAACACTTCTATTAAAGACTTTTTAATTATATCCCTCTCTTGAAGGACCTGCAGCAGCATGTATCAACTCTAGAAGTTAAGTTATCTTAACAACCTGGCAGCTGGAAGTTTTCAGAATTATCTGGTACTCAAGTCTTCCTTATCTTAAGATAGGTAAGCTTTTTCCCTTGTTGTGCTCTCCTCTTGTGTGCTCTTCATTACACAACCCACAAAAACATATTGCTAAGCCAATTGGCTGGGAAAGGTATGCTCAGATTTTTCCCTCTCTTTATCATAAGATCATATTTTTACTTAGACCTTGATAAATGCATATTTTCACACCCAAGTCTTCGTGGTATTAATAAAAGGAACCACACAATTTAAAGCGAAACATTTTATTTCATCAAAGCGCCAGCTATTCTTACATATATAATAATTGCAAATTGCCTAGGCAACCTGTGTGACTACACAAGACATGAGGAGTCCTCTGGCTATGACAGCTTGCACATAATCACTTTCTTCTTCAGGCACCTAATCAATCACTTTCTTCTTCAGGTATGAGCAGCAGAGGTTCTTGCACCTGTGTGGTACCCTGCCCTCACTCCAGCTTGTGGCCACAAGGCTGATGCTGGCCTTAGGAGCTGTGCCTCTTTAGATTGCTCTTGCAGGCAGAGCAGGGAGATGCATTCCTCCCACAGATGGGTGAGAGTGGTTCTGCCTCCACTGCCCCCTGAGGAAACCTGAGCCAGTGATCCCAAACAGAATGAACCTGTCCCAGCTTCCACTCAAACAAATTATGATAAACCCATAATACCTGCCCCTTACTTCAGTGGCTTGTAAATATGGAGGAATTGTTTTAAAGCTTTCCTTTCCAGATTAAGCCCTTCCCCAGGTCCATTTTGGGGGCTACTGTTGACAAGAAAACCAACTGGTAGGTTTGTTCATATAAATTACAGTTTTCTTTCTGAAAACTGACAGCACTGTGTTGCAATATTTTTGATATTGATGAGCTTAGTTGACAAGTAATGTTCCTCTGATTTTTAGCCCTATATGCAGTCACCAACAAGTCAGCTTGATTTGTTTTCATCTCATTTTCGATAAAATTTTAAATTCTACTCCAAAAGTAAATCCATCCAATAATCATGAGGGTGACAAAAACAAATAGCCACCCAAGCAAGCTGAGTCAAAATGAGTTAAAGACCACAACAGTGTGGTCAGGTGGAGGCAGATTTGAGCAGTGGCTGATTCAGTACACCCTGGTACCAATTTTAACCATGAAGCATCTTGGTCATTGATTTACAAAGTATGTTATTGACTTGCAAAGGCTCTTACCTTTTTAGCTGCACAGTTATCACCATTTTTTCAGTAGAAATGTAGCACATTAATGTATTTAGAATTTTTTCCAGAAGGAAAAATAGCATCCCAATATTTTCAGTGTTACATTAACATAAGCAAGAGATAAGTATGGAAAACAAATTCTAGCTATAAGTGGTTATGCTTGCCTTTAGCATTCATTGCCCACAACCAAGATAAATTCAACATAAATAAAAATTAACAACTTACACTACTGAATTACAGCAATCTAAGATGAACTATGCCATAGAACAGAGATAAAATTCAACTATTCTCGAGAGATTATAAATTCATCTGGATTCCATATTTGATTGAGGAGAAAAAAAAAACCAGCAAAGTTTTCAAATCCTGAAGAAAAATTCTAGAGGTTGAATTTTACTGGAAATGTTCTCACAGGTCTGTGAATTTGTTTTCTTTTGAGCCCAGGACTTCGAAATATGTTAATTATATTGCTCTCTCATATTCCACTCCTTTTGCCTGTTTGGAGGCCTCATTTTGGTTCTAATGATGTTTTACGTTTGTCCTTGAGAAGAGTAGGAAATTTATAACTAAAAAGCATGAAAAGGTTAGGAGAAACATTCCCTTCCCTGTCACCCCCATCAAAACAGCATCCCAACAACACTGATGGTGTAGATCATGGGTGAAAGTTCCCAGGTAAGGATCAAGGAATAGGAAGAAAATGTTGCCAACAGTGCCAAGCCTTAGCAGAAAAAAATCCTACATCAAAATATAAATAAATGTCTAAGCAAGAAATTTTTGTCAGGAGATAGAAATTATCATAATGGATAAAAATGAGAAAAAAAAATCTTTTTGGCATAGAAACAGAATAAAGAAATGAGTCAATGTCATTACAGTTATAATACCTATAATTCAGCATGAAATGTCATTTGAAAGAAATAAGACTGAAAATAACAAAATACCAGCATAATTTTTTTCTAGTATTCTGCAAAAGTTATTGGTAAATGTAAAATCTGGCAAAACTGAAACAATAAACAGTCATTTTATCACTAAATATCAGCTTCTGGAGGTCACTTCTGACATGCCTCTAACTTTTATACATCTCAGAAATCCATAAAAACCAGCACAAAAAAGTCAAGCAGGTTGAAAGGGGTTTTGAATTAGTTTATTAACATGTCATATCCTACTTTAACATCAGTTTCCTGACTGGAGACTCATGAGGGTTTAGGCAGGTACAGAAAAATTTGAGGATGCTCAGCCTCAATGTCTCTGTTCTGGTACTGAACTGGTACAGGTACAGGGTCTGGTACAGGTTTGTGTTTAAGGTGTTTCTCAGCAGCTGCTTCTTACTATCTCTTGTCTTTGCTATGTTCAGCTCCTCAGAGTCTGCCAATCATTGTTTGATAATCTTTTGGCTCCCCAATCAGGTAAATTTTTTAAGAGCAAATAATCATAGAGTGGTAGAATCTGCTGAGTTGGAAGAAACCCATCAGGATCATTGAGGCCAGGTCCTTGCCCTGCCCAGGATGTCCACAAGAGTCACACTGCCTGCTTGAGAGCATTGTCCAAACTCTTCCTGAACTCTGTCAGGTTTGGTGCTATGACCACTCTCCTGGGGAGCCTGTTCCAGGGCCCAGCCACCCTCTGGGTGAAAAACCATTTCCTGATATCCTAAACCTCTTCTGACTCAGCTTCATGCCATTTCCTTGAGTCCTGTTGCTGGTCATGAGAGCAAGGAGATCAATATAAAAGATGTCAGCATAGCTTCTGTATGAGGTTCTTGGAACTGCTCATCATAAATCTCAGTATTCTCAGAATAGACTCAATATTCTGGTTCAAAAGCATTTCCTATTTTTAAAAAGCATTCATCCTTATCTTCTTACTGAAAGTTCAGTAGAGTCTACAGAGCCTACTGAGAATATTCTTTTCAAGAAAATAAGACATTCAGCTGCAAATATAGGTGTTTCTGTGATTTTCAATTATCTACAGTACATCAAAACCATATGATTTTCATCAGCTTACCTATATCCTTGTCTCCACATTTGCATCTGCCCATCTGACAGTGAGGTAAGGAGTACAGGATGTGTTTTAAATCCTGCACTCCTAAGGAAGATTTCTCAGGGAGCTGACCAATTTCTAATGGCTACCTTCTAATCCTTACCTCAGAATTCTCATCTACTATATGAAGGGTAAGCCACATGTGAGAGATTAAATCAGATTAAACAATGAAGGTCCACAGCATGGCAACAGAAGACTTCAGGGTTACCTAACATATTTCTCCAGCCACCTCAGTGCTTGGAGAGGTCAAAGTTTACACACATGTCCCTTCTGAACTGTCTTGTGCACCCAAAACATATGGCAGAAATGCCTTCAGAGGAGCCGAAAAATTCAGCAAAATTATGCAGTTTTGAAGATCATTTTTTAAAAAAAAAAAAGAGTATGGCAAAGTAAATAACTCATCAGCATTTGGAAGCATAAACACCAGAAGGAGCCCTGAAGGAGATATGTCTTATTGCATCTTAAAAAGATATCAAGGTAGGTAACTTGCATGATAAATACACTGCAATTTGATTTCAGTAATTTATTAAATTAAGAAAACCATATTTGTTTATCTCAATTACCAAAATTGTATGAGTTGCCATGTTATTTTCAAGAACCATTTCAGTCTCAAAAGTGAAGTACAGAGGAGAATTTCAGTTGTTATTTCAAATGTTTTTGTACCACAGTCCAACTCACAGAATATATGCTCCATAAGTTTTCTGAGCAGAACTAAGGTCATGCAAACACATCATTCACCATTTTTTCTCCCATCATATGATAGATATATCCTTCCACTCACTTCTACTAGTTGGATTACTTAACAAAAAAACCACCAGATTTTAATTCATCAGATCTGTTTTCTAGGAGCCCATGTACCTCCACCCCATCACTGCAGTACCTAAGTCACACACGATTGTCATGTGTAGAAAGGGGCTTTTGCACATTTTCTCTGCATGTCTCTCATATTAGGTCTTGGTTCACACTTCCAAACAGTGGCCATAAACCCGGGGCACAGAGCTCCTGCTTCAGCCTGCTCAGGGCTATACTAAGTTTCTTCAGCCAGCAAGAAGTGGTACAATTACAGCACTGAAATTATTTAAGTCCTATAGACCATCTTTGTTAAGGCATCTGAAAAAGGAGATATGTTCCCAGCACTGCTTTTAAAACATACTGGCACCCAACTCCTTCAGGGATCAGCTGCCTTAGCATTTCCCAATTAATCTTGCTTGAAATTACCTTGCGAATTTTGCCCACCTGATTTCTTTGATCTCACAACAAATACCTGGGACACTTTCTGGGAGCAAGCTCCAGCTTTCCAAATGCTGGTTCAGGGTACCTGCAGGACCATCTTCCACTCTTGGAGCTGTTAACTGAAGTGTTAAACTGAAAGCTTTTTAAGGGAGAAAACATTACCAGCTTTTTATTCCTTTTTTTTTTTTTTCCTGCAAGTGTCACAAGTGTACTTATATCTTCTGCTAAAGGGAAATTTGGAATTCACAGCCAGTTTCCACCAGTGCAAGTTTCCCATGGATACTATTCATCTTCACTTGTTCAAAGCAAGTTAACAATATGGTGTGGAACAGAGCTAGCATCTGCACATCCACTTAATGCGCAACACCTGAGCTTTGGCATATGATACGCTGGAACATGAATTCTTACATGATCAAGTCTCAGCTCAATCAAAATATTGCCTACATGAACTCTTATTAACAAAGCAGAGGACAAGGAAATGAAGAACTGTAAAAAGAGGATAAATCTTTTCAACTAAAAGCAGCCACTCAGGCTGCCTGAAAAACAAGAATTCAATTTGTAGCAACAAAGCCGAGGCCACTTGAAAATGTTCAGAGAGGTACAGAAAAATCTTCAAAAACAAACCTGAAAAGCCTCCCACACTTGGAGAGACACTCATCCAGTTTGTTCCCTACTTGAGTTCCTTCTCCAGCAGAGCTGTAGCACCCATTTTTTGCAGTGCTGTGTCATTGCCTCTCTCCTGCTTCGTGGCCTTGGGTACAAAGGTCTGACACTGCCTGGGCAGAGCCCACTTTCTGAGGAGCCCAGCTAAGAGACTGTGTCTTGCCTCCACAGCCTCTTGCAATAATATATCTTGCCTCAAGCCCTCCATGCAGACCATCTGTGCCATGGTGTGAGCCATTGCTGGCCTCACATCTCTCCAGAAGTGAGGTCTGTACCACTCAAAAGTGAGTGCCAAAACGTTTTGTTTCTACTAGAGATGAAGCCTCTATCTAGAACATGGGAGATCCAGGTTACAGTCCCTGAACACCCCTTTACAGCCATACTAAACTGTGTCTCCTCCTCTTACTCATCTCTGGTAAGTACCAAGCACCTGAACTGCAGCACTTCAGGAGGTTGTTGTGTTTGTTTTCACTAAAAATTCACCCTAAGAAACCTCCCCTGGAAAAGTTTTATTAGAGCAAAGACATTGACAAAGAATTTCAGTTTTGACAAAACAATACTTCCTAGTCATGAGTACAACTCGCAAGGTTGCATCCTAGGGCATCATTTAATGCTAATTACTGAGATATGGTGAGCTCTGATTGCTGTTTACAAAAATAAAAGCATAGGCAGGAACTTTTTCTGTCAGCTGTCAAAATTAGCAATAAGCTAGGTCTCAGTGAAGAAAGTTTCTGGCAAGCTGTCAACCAGAAAATTGAAAATCAGAAAGAGAACATTTATCAGATGTGAAAAACAAGTGCAGCACTTAGGTACATGTTTAATGCAAGGCTTTGTTTCACTGCATACAGCTCATCTGGGCAGAGTGGAAACAAACAGAAATGTGTATCTGAGAGAGAAGGAAGGGAAGAGATAAG
The DNA here is from genome assembly GCA_013399225.1 of Rhipidura dahli. NCBI lineage: Eukaryota > Metazoa > Chordata > Aves > Passeriformes > Rhipiduridae > Rhipidura > Rhipidura dahli. Next base: position 86,893 of record VXAC01005937.1, read on the forward strand.
CTGACAAGGGGGGAAGTGCTGAAGAAATTTACAGGAAGGTCTAAAGCATCCAGTTTAAATTATTTATTAAGTTGGAAAATTCTGGATAGAGCTCCCAGTCAAAGCCCTTTTTTATCTGCCTCTTTTTTGCATATCTGCAAGAAAATTCACCTTACACTTACTATACAGTTGTATCTGTCTCCATTGGGGACAATGAAGAATGATGAACTGGAAAAGATTTCATCAAAAGCCACAAAAGTTTTTAGGGTTCACCATGTCATATTGGAGTGTTGCTCTAGCAAAATCAACATCTTTCTGCCACAGAGGCAGTGACAAATGACTCTGCAGAGGGAAAATCACCACACTTCTGAACCCATCATAGACACCAAACGTCACATTTAACCTCCTAATTTCTCACTGACTTTTAACACTGGGTCCATTTTGAAGGCTGATAATCAGATAACAGTTTTCTAGAACTGGAAACTATAGCAAGAACACATAGTGAGAAAAACAGATCTAAAGAGCGTCCACAGTGAGATCATGGGACAAGTTAGGTTGCAAGGTTTACAAATAACAATCCAGATGAAAGGAACCTAAGGCCACTTAAGGAAAAATTCCTTTATTCCCATATGAATCCTTCTTTAATATCATAGAAACATGGGATCATAGAATGGTTTGAGTTGGAAGGAACCTTAAAGATCATCAAGGTACAGCCCTTCTGCCATGGACAGGTGTTATAAGGCACTCAAATCCTGTCAGGGTGGCCCAGCCAAACTATCTTCAGCTACCCTTATCAGAGACCTCAAGAATTTGTCAAGGCTATGGGAATGTGAGCTGTGCCAAACTGGGAGAGAAGATGTTGGAAAATGGAATAACAAGACAGCAAGAAAGCAGATAAAAAGAAGGACTGTACCATCCTGGACTAGAACCAGTCAGGTTCTCTGAAAGGTGCATGCAGAGCACGTAGACAGCATAAAGACCCAATTGGGTCATGTGTGATGGTGTGAACTACAGCTGCAGGAATGCATAAGAACAGTGCAATGTAAACCATAAACGGGCTTTTGTGAAATCACATTGGTTCGTGGTGCAAGGGTCCCGTACTCCCGCAGGCAGGGACACCTTCCACTAATCCAGGCTGCTCACAGCCCCATCCAACCTGGCCCTGAACCCTTCCAGGGATGGGGCATCCACAGCTTCTATGGGCAATCTGTTCTGGTGCCTCACCACCCCCCAGAGAGCTTTTTGTCAATACCTAACATAAACCTGCTCTCTTTCACTAGCCATTCCCCACCTGCTTCAGTATTCCCTCTCCAGCTCTCTAGTAGGCTTCCTTCAGGTACTGGAGGGCTGCTCCAGAGCCTTCTCTTCCCCAGGATGAACAGCCCCAGCTCTCTCAGCCTGTCCTCATACGAGAGGTGCTCCAGCCCTCTGATCATTGCCATGTCCCTCCTCTGGAGTCACTCCAACAGGTCCACATTCTTCTTATGCTGGGGACCGCAGACTGGGATGCAGCACTCCAGCTGGGGGAGAGGGGAGAACCACTCTCCAAAGGGGGAATCACCTCCCCAACCTGATGACCACTCTCCTTCTCATGCAGCCCTGGATACAGTTGGCTTTCTGGGCTGCAAGTTCAGCCAGAAGGTAAGGAAGGAACCATATGGCAAATTCATACCAGACTAACACCATAATGCAGAGGTTTCTTAAGTAGTGCCTTCAGTTTGCAGTGTGGGTGCTATTTGTGGAAAACACCAACAGGGAAAAGACTGGTTATCTTACCCTGCTAATANTGAACCCTTCCAGGGATGGGGCATCCACAGCTTCTATGGGCAATCTGTTCTGGTGCCTCACCACCCCCCAGAGAGCTTTTTGTCAATACCTAACATAAACCTGCTCTCTTTCACTAGCCATTCCCCACCTGCTTCAGTATTCCCTCTCCAGCTCTCTAGTAGGCTTCCTTCAGGTACTGGAGGGCTGCTCCAGAGCCTTCTCTTCCCCAGGATGAACAGCCCCAGCTCTCTCAGCCTGTCCTCATACGAGAGGTGCTCCAGCCCTCTGATCATTGCCATGTCCCTCCTCTGGAGTCACTCCAACAGGTCCACATTCTTCTTATGCTGGGGACCGCAGACTGGGATGCAGCACTCCAGCTGGGGGAGAGGGGAGAACCACTCTCCAAAGGGGGAATCACCTCCCCAACCTGATGACCACTCTCCTTCTCATGCAGCCCTGGATACAGTTGGCTTTCTGGGCTGCAAGTTCAGCCAGAAGGTAAGGAAGGAACCATATGGCAAATTCATACCAGACTAACACCATAATGCAGAGGTTTCTTAAGTAGTGCCTTCAGTTTGCAGTGTGGGTGCTATTTGTGGAAAACACCAACAGGGAAAAGACTGGTTATCTTACCCTGCTAATATATGTGCTCTTCTCTGTCCTTGTAAATAATGTGATTCCTCGGAGGCTAGATTGAATGGTTTTCAGATGTATTTTTTAAGAGACAGGTACTATTGAGGTTTCCAAAGGTACGTCAAGGATGGATTCCTCTTCTCAGAGGCTGGGTACCAGTATGTCAGGCCACCAGCAAGATGCCATTTCCCCCAGAAAACAAAGGAAAAAAACCTGTGTTTTCCTATGCTCTTTTTCCCCTCCATCTATCATAATGCTTTTCTGAAAGGAAATCCATATTCAGATCAGCTCTATTAATAAACAAGGCAACTTTCCCCAGCTCCCAACTCCTTCCCTGCTAAGTAGCAAATTTCCATTCCTTTCCTCCATTTGTTAAAGCAATGGCTCAGAGGGTTCCTGCAAGGCTGAAACACCCATGATGTGTGAAATATTCAAATCAAATCGAGACACAGGGTGGCTCACAAATTCCTAAGAAGCTGCTAATATCATAGTAATCCATAAATATTTTTCTCACTGACAGATTTTGACCCCTGCTTCTTTTTTGTAGGGGGAAGAAAACTCATTTATACAATACTCATCTCATGAAGACCTCTTTCCCCAAGGAATCACTTTAGAAAAATTACTCTCTAGAACATGCCTGGGTTTTTTCCAAGCTTTAAGAACAATAAGAGAAGGTGGTAGAGCTAAAATAAAATATATTTTGTGTTTTCTTCTGGAACAAAAAAAAAAAGGTCTAGCACACAGTGGATATACATCAACAGAAGAAATATGCAAAGTCCATGGCCTGTTCCAAACTTTCCTATAGCATCTTCTGGCATGGCACATGCTCCCAAACACAGAGTGCTTTAGCTGGCAAACAGCCAAGAGTCCTGTGGTAGATTGAGCCTGGCTCATTACCAGGTGCCCACCAAAGCTGCTCTATCACTCTCCTCCTGTGCTGGATAGGGCAGATAAAATATAACAAAAGGTCTGTGGGTCAAGATAAGGACAGGGAGAGACCACTCAGCAGTTATTATCATGGGCAAAACTGACTTGACTCAGGGGAATTAATTATATTACCAATCAAATCCGAGTAAGGTAGCGAGAAATGGTTGCTGCAGAACAACATAATGCTTGTCCAATTTTTTAAAGCCACATAAATGAGAAATATCATTCTTTAAAACCTTTCTACATTTTCCTTTACCAATTAAGAAACAAACAAAAATGTTATACATGCTGTGCAGTGGTTGTATGGGGGAACATACTTTGGCACATTATGTATATGTCGTATGTAGGATTCCAAATTTGTTTTCTCCTGGCCAGAACTGGTAGGAAGAGTTAAGCATGTAAGTTCATAAAAAGAGCTATATATTACTCATCCAATGCTAATGGGATTTGAGCTGCAGCTGTGATCTTGATGGGGTTATCATTAGGTCTATGTGACTTGACTGTATTTTATTTTCTGTTTAAAATTCATCTATCGAAGTGAAGTAAGAAATGTGGTTTCTGTCCCACATAGAGCAATTTCTCTTTTAATTTAATAGAATTTAATAGAAGTTTTTGCAGCAGTAGCACACTTTGTTTTGCCCAGCTGCCATTTAATACTACAGAAACCTATAGGTCTATACATCCAAATTTTTGCTTTGCTTTTGCTGAGCCTGTGCCAAAGCCAAGAAACTCCTTGCTCAGCTCATTCTTTTGCCTGACAATTGTGGCCTGGAAACCTGTTCCACAAGCTTATTGGGCTTCAGCATCAAGTGCAGTTGCAGCTGCTACCATTTGGTGTTCAAGCAGATGAAAATAGCATTGTAGTGAAAGCATTAACCTGGGGACAGAGCACTACACATACACCTTGCTCGAATCCTGATCAGAGTCCTACTACATAAGGTTTAAATTTGTATCAAATGCTCTGCTGAAAGCACCATGAAAATGCACATGGAAACTCTTCTGTGTTGCAGAAGGTTCGTTGAATGTGGAAATTGCAGTTTTATACGGAAAAGCCTTTGTTTCTCACTCCATAAAACCAAATAAAACCTATGGCCCTAACAGTTCTCCTGGGATGAGAAGATTTCTGTTCTCCCCCTGATCCCATACACAGTACATGCTTTTATTTTCATTAAGTGAATGAAATTACTCCAATGTCTCATTTTGAGAAAAAA